>RJWJ010004689.1:0-73852 GCA_004363605.1 Indri indri
CATCTGGGTGTTTTTGCAGTGGAATGGGGTGTCTGGGGGCACCGGTGGATGCAAGTGGGTGTTTGGGGATTGTAGACTGAATGTTTCTGAAAGACCAGGGTTCCTTGAGGTTGAGCTGTCTCTCTTTCTTATTCTCTCATTTCACATTGTCTCTGCCAAGACAGCTGCATTTCCCTCTTGCCAGGTCCCTCCTCCTCTCAGAATCTGACAGTCAACAGGACATAAGCCTGCCCGCCCCCACTCTCTCTCCAAACACAAAGGCCAAATCCACCATTTTTAGTTGCTGCTGTTTTTCCTGTGCTATTGACCACACAGTTTCATATCTAAAACATCTCATCCAATCTCCTTCTTTATATTGAAAAAAAGGAACACTGAAATGCAGGCAGCAGAAGGGATTCACACAGGTAGAGATGGAACGCGACCTTGAAATTCAGATGCCAGTGCTTTTGGAGTACAAAATCCCGAGGTTGAGGTCACTGGCCAGTCCTCTGGGTGCCTCATGTTTGTTTTGTGTGTGTGTGTGTGTGTGTGTGTGTGTGTGTGTGTGTGTGTGTGTTTCAGGGGCTGGAAGGACTCAGGGCCAGTGCAGTGAAGGAAGCTCCTCCACCCAGCAAAGCCGTACAGACCATCTGGACCTGGGCCAGGCTTTTCCATTCTGTTCCCCTCCTTTCCCCCTGGCCGCCCCCATGCTCCTCTGCTCCTCCATTCCCCTTCACTTTTCCTCCGACTTGCATGTTGTGGCCTGGTCCTGAGCCTGGGAGGAAAGGAGGAGAGAGGGGTGCCCCACCAGACCCCAAGCTTAGTACTGACAGCCTCTGGGAGCTTAGGATGACCTTTCTTACACATTACTGTGCGTGTTACAACTCTGAAGAGCAGCAACTTTTCCCTGAAAAGTTGTCCTCTCACTGCTAGGAAGTGCAGTGAGAGGACAAGGCAAGTGATCAGCTGACAAAATCTTCTACTCACCAAGCTTACTACCCAAAAGGAACTAAATTATCTGAGGGATGAAGATTAATAACCCAGAAGAGAGAAGATGAACAGAAAGACCTAAGGGAAATGAGCATTAAAGGGAAGCAGGATTTAGAATTGAGGGAGGCCTGTTAGATCCAGGGCATAAAGGGAAAACAGGTCAAACTGGCTCAGAAGGGTTTGCTTTTGAGAAAGGTGCTACGGGGAGGAGAGAACCAGCAGCAGAGGTGAAGGGACCCACAGCACAGGAAGAAGGTCTTATTTATACTAGAGTGAGGTCACTGGCAATTGTGTGATTCGACACATGGAAAAGGTCTGGAAGGATCTATTTATCTCTATGGTCACAGCAAATGTTCACACAGGGTTTGGCATGTGTCATGTGCTGCTTTAAGTGCTTTATCTGCATTAACTCATTTATTCCTCATAGCAATCCTGTAGACATGATCAGTATCCCCAGAGTAACAGAGGAGGACACTGAGATAGAAGTTAATGAACCCTCTACCATAGGCAGAAAAATGGCCCCCTAAAGATGTCCACATACTGATTCCCAGAACTGTGAATATACAGTGTTCCATGGCAATGGAGAATTAAGGTTGCAGATAGAATTAAGGCTGCGTAATCAGGTGATCTTGAGATGAGAGATCATCTGGATGGGCCCCATGTAATCACCAGGGTCCTTCTAAGTGAAAGGTGGAGGCAGAAGACTCAGAGAAGAAGTGGTGACAACAGAAGCAGAGGCCGGAGCCATCAGGTTGATGGCCTTGAATATGGAGGAAAGGGTCCCAAGCCAGGGAATTTGGGGGTGGGGGGTGGGGAAGGGCATTCCGGAAGCTGGAAAAGGCAAGGAAAATGGATTGGCTCCCAGATCCTTCAGAAAGAACACAGCCCTGCCTACACTTGGTGATAGTTCAGTGAGACCTGTGCCAGACTTCTGAGCTACAAAACTGGAAGATAATAAATTTTGTGTTGTTTTCAGGCACTAAATGTGTGGTGATTTGTTACAGCAGCCATAGCAAACTAAGACACTATCCAGCTTGTAAGTAGAGGATGTGGTGGCTTCAAAGTCCAGCCTTTTTAACAGCTACACCTTTCTCTCTCCTCCCTGATACCCAATATCTGCCATTTATTTATTGGTTAGTAAAATTTTTAACATCTTACTTACAAAAACAATGCATGTGATATTTTAAAACAATTCAGTAATTGCAAAGATAAGAACCAACAGCCAACTTTTTCACTCTAGCCCCGCCGCTTATATAAAACATGCAGAATGTCTTCTTAATCATACGCTCCATTTTAACACAACTTGATTTTTTTAATTAAAACTGTGTCTAGGACCCATAGATATAATTCGTACCTTACATAAAGATCTATCGTTATTTATCAACCCTCCACTGGTTCATAAACAGGCTCAAGGGTTTTTTTTTTGTTTGGTTTTTAACGAATTGCTTCATTGTATTGTCTCCATCCCGGATTTGGGGCGCATCTTGGGCCAGAAACTGACACACAGCAAGGCCTCTGCGGTCTGCGGGCTGCCGGTCAAGCCCCGCCCCCTCCCCGCGGCCGCCAATCCGCTCCCGGGACGGCGCCCCCGCGCCCCTCCTCCGCCGCGACTTTCCACGTTCCCCAGCGTCGCATCCGCTGCCCAGTCGGTTCTCGGCGGAGAAGCTCCTTCCTCTTGGGAAGCACCGCTGCCCGCTCCCAGCAGGTCCTTTCTGCCCCAGACCCGCGCTGCAGGGAAGAGCGGGGCAAACGGTGAGCGAGGTGTAGCCTGGGCGCCGGCCGGGAGGGGCCCGCGGCGACAAAGGCCACAGCCCGCGGACAGCTTCGGGGCGGGGAGACCGGGCGCGATGGTGGGTGTCCGGGAGGGGTGGGGATGGGTTTGGGGCCTCTGCGCGTGCTGGAGGGTGACAGAGGCGTTCCACAGAGGAGTCTTTGCTTCTGTCCTTTTTCTGGTCTCTCTCTGTGGCTGGCTGGGTCTCTGTTTCCTTCTTGCCGCATTGTTATCCCCCTCCTTGTCGGGAGGTGGATGACCCCCTTTTTCCTGTAATTTGTTTTGTGCTCCGCGGGGAGCCATTGAGATCTGAGCTCACGGGAACCATGGAGACCATGTTATCTCATCTGCTGGGGGCTCGATACTGAATTCTTTCAGGGTACCTTGCCTCTGCTTAACCCCGAAGCGAAAGTCCTCCTCTACCCCAATCGGTGCGTTGCGCGCCCCGGCTCTGCGCGTTCGTGGTGGGGGAGGGGCTGGGCAGGGGCGCAGGCGACAGTGGGTGCCAGGGTTCGGGAGGATGTCGGTCTGGAATGCGTTTGGCCTGAGGCTGCAAGCGCAGGATTATTGGTTCCCAGTTAAACATCCCCGAGCTGGCCACTGCCTTGGCCCAACCTGCGAGAGAGGCAGAGGCCTTAAGGGAGCGTAGGAGAAAACGATCTTTGCCAGTTGGATCCTCCTGAAAACTTGGAAGAAGTGCAGCTCTAACTAGATACAAAGGACGGATGTAGTGGTCCAGCCGACCAGCCAGCCATCTGTCCATCCTGTCATACTCCGAACTGTCGATTTGTCGATTGATTGCGTTTCAGTACTTCGCTTCCTTTTTGCTTTGCTTTTGTTGTTAGAAGATTTCTGAATAAAAAGCGTATAAAACACCTAAGAGCGGTCTAAACAATAATGAAATGAATGCCTGAATCATCTCGTGGGGCAAGAAATCAGGTTTTGCAGTACCTCAGGAGCCTGCGAGTCCAAGCTTATGCCCGTTCTCCCTGAGACGTGATCGTGACTTTTGTTTTAAATGTTACCTTTGTTTTCTTTATAGTTTTACCACATTCGTGTGGGTATTCCAAAAACATACATATGTGTTGGCTTTTTCAAGTTTTTGCTTTCATACCAATGACATTATTCTGTACATACTCCGAAGTTTTTCAGATTCACCCTTGCTGATGCTTCCTTTACGTTCATTGCTTGCGGTATAAATGCACTATAATTTGTCCCTGCCACTGCTGATGGACATTCGGGTTGCTCGTGGTTTGGGAGATACATTAATTATCTATGGCTGTGTAACAAATTACTCTAATACTTAGCAGCTTAAAACAAACAAAAAAACCCAAAGGAAACAAAATAAATCCTACCATCTCCTATCTTACAGTTTCTGGATCGGGAATACAGGAGGGGCTTAGGTGGGGAGTCTCATTCAGCGTTTCTCACAGGCTGGAAACAAGGAATCAAGGTATTGGCTGGGGCCACAGTCATCTGGAGCCTGGGAGTAGGGGTCGGGACCCCTTTCAGGCTTACTCACATGACTGCTGGCTGGTCTTTCGGCCTCACCGCTTTGGCTGGGCACATCAGTTCTTTGCATGTGGGCCTCTTATAGAGGCTGGTCACAACATGGCAGCTTGCTTTCCCCAGAGTGAAGGCTCCAAAGAGAAAGCCAGAAACCAGATTCTTTTTGTAACCCAATTGCAAAAGTGACATCCCATCATTTTTTTCCATCATCTGTTCATTAGAAGTGAGTCCCTGGGTCCAGCCCACACTCAAGGGAAGGGGTTTACACAAGGGCATGAATACCAGGAAACAGGAATTACTAGGGGCCATGTTAAAGGTTGCCTACTACAGGGGATATTAACGAATAATGTCCTCTACCATTCAAGTACATGTGTGTGGGAGTTTCCCTGGAGTGTACGGCTCCGAGTAGAATTGCTAAGCTATAAAATTTATATATATTTTACTTTATTAGGTCATTTTCAAGCTGTTTCCAAAGCGTTAAATCAGTTTGCACTCCTCCAGCAATGGATGAGAGTTCTTGTTGCTCCACATACTTGTCATAATTTGGTCTTGTCAAATTTCATTTTTAGTCAATCTGGCAGGTATCAAATAGCATTCCACTGTGATTTTAACTAGCATTTCCCCATAACACATGATCAGATATTGTGCTTTTTCTCTCTGTGAAATTCTGATTCTTGCTTTTATTCATTTTCATATTAGGTTGCTTACTTTTTTCTTACTGACTCATTGGAGTGCTTTCTTTTTGTAATCTGGTTACTAATCAATTCCTTGTTAACCATATGTACCACAAATATCTGCTTCCAATTTGCTTCTGAGGTTTTCTTTCTCTGTCTCTATCAATGAACATAAGTTTTGAATTTTGATTTCAAGTTACCAGTACTTTCTTTTATAGTTTGTCTTGTTTGAGAATTATTTCCTCAAGATTATAAATTAATTTTACTATATTGTTTTCTAAAAGCTTTTATGGTTTTGTATTTTACAATTAGTCTTAACCCATCTGGAAATTGATTTTTATGTTGTTTATTCCATATGGATAATCAGTTTTCCTAGCACCAGTGATCTGCATGAATCAAGTTTTCCATATATGGTCCATAATTTGTTTTAAGCTCCCTCTCTCGTTATGTATTTATCTAACTCTCCACTAATACTAAATAATTTTTTTAAAATTTTTTAATACTAAATAATTTTTAATTACTATAGTTTTATAAAAAGTCTTGAAATCTGATAGGAAAAAGTCTCCCACCTGTTTCTTCTTCAATGGTGTTTTAGCTATTCTTGGATTTTTGACCTTATATATAAATATTTAAATAAACTTGTCAAGTTCTCCAAAACAAGAAACAAACAAGCAAATAAATCTGTTGGGATTTTGGTTGGTTGTATTGACTCAATCTTTTAGTCCATTTTGTCCGGTTGTAATAGAACATCTGAGACTGGCAAGTTATAATAAACAGAAATTTATTGACTCACGATTCTAAAGACTGAGAAGTCCAAGAACAAGGAGCCAGCATCTGGCAAGAGCCTTTTTTCTGTATCATCTATAGTGGAAGGGCAAAGAGAGGGCAAGAGAGAGAAAGAGAGAGAGAGAGAAAGAGAATAAAAGGCCTAAACTCCCCCTTTTTATAACCAATCCACTCGGTTGATAATGGCATTAATTCATTCACTCTGCCCTCATGACCTCGCATTAGGCCCCACTTCTTAACACTGTTGCATTGGTGATTAAGTTTCTAACACATGCTCTTTGGAGAACACAATCAATTTGGGGAGATACGACCTCTTTAAGATATTCAGTCTTTCCATCTATGAACTTGGTATATAATGCTATTTATTTAGATCATCTTTAATGTTTTGTTCTATTTTTGTTTTCTTTTTGCTCCTTTTTTGTTAAATTTATTTCTAAGTACATTATTTTTACTGTTCTAGTAAATGTTTTCTTTTATAAAAGTTACTTTGTAGTTTATTGCTGCTGACATATAAAAAATCTGATTGCCTTTTATATATTAATTATGTATCAATCAAACTTGATAAAATTAATTATTTATTATAAATTTACCTGTAGATTCTTTCAGACTCGCTGCATAGACAGTCATATCATCTGAAAATAATGACAACTTTATTTTTTCCTTTCCAATTTTTATACCTTTAATTTTTTTTTCTGTCTTACTGCAATGGCTAGGCACTCCAGTACAGTGTTGAATAAAAGTAGTGAAGGGCATCTGGTTTTGTCCTTAATATAATAAAGAGAAATATTTCACCATATCAACTGTAAACATGGTATTTGCTAGTAATTTTGTAAATGCTTTCCCCGTGATAAGGAAGTTCAATTCTTCTTTTGGTAAACATTTTTATTATGAGTGGATGTTTTATCAAATGTTTCTTATGTAGCTACTGAGAATATCATATAATTCTTTTTCCTTTAAATATAGTAGCATGGTATACTATTGAATTTCTGATATTAAACCGATTTTGTATTCCTGGAATAAACCCTTTCTGGTAAATATGTTATAACCTTCGTATGTAGGTATAGATATAGATATAAAGGTAAACATTAGATATTTGCATCTGTATGTGTGAGTTGAGATTGGCATGCTATTACCCTTTCTTTAGTATCCTTATCTAGTATTTGTATCATCACAAAATAATATGGGTAGTATTCTCTCTTTTTCTATTGGGATTTCTATTGTGCAAGATTGGGATTATCTGGCTCTTAAGTATTTCCTCGAATCACTTGCAAAACCATCTGGGTTTGGAGTTTACTTTGTCAGAAGGTTTTAAACTGTTGGTTTAATTATTTTCATGATTACAGGATTATTTAGGTTTTCTTATGGGATCAGTTTTGGAAAATTGTGCTTTCCAAGATATTTAAGCATTTCATATGTATTCTTACATTTTCCTATATGTGTATGTTTATTCAATATATAAAAATACAGTTGACTCTTGAGCAATGTGAGGGTCAGGACACCAACCTCCCTCCGCAGTCAAAAATTCACTTACAACTTTTTTTTTTTTTTTTTTTTGAGACAGAGTCTCACTCTGTTGCCCCGGCTAGAGTGAGTGCCGTGGTGTTAGCCTAGCTCACAGTAACCTCAAACTCCTGGGCTCAAGCGATCCTCCTGCCTCAGCCTCCCGAGTAGCTGGGACTACAGGCATGCGCCACCATACCCGGCTAATTTATTCTATATATTTTTAGTTGTCCAGATAATTTCTTTCTATTTTTTTTTAGTAGAGACAGGGTCTCACTCTTGCTCAGGCTGGTCTCGAACTCCTGAGCTCAAACAATCCGCCCGCCTCAGCCTCCCAGAGTGCTAGGATTATAGGCGTGAGCCACCATGCCTGACCCACTTACAACTTTTGACTTCCCAAAATTAACTACTAGTAGCCTACTGTTGACCAGAAGCCTTATAGTCAAATAACACATATTTGTATGTTATATGTATTATGTACCATATGCTTACAATAAAGTAAGCTAGAAAATATAAAATGTCATTAAGACAATCATAAGAAAGAGAAAATGTGTTTACTATTCATTAAATGGAAGTGGATCATCATAAAGGTCTTCATCCTTGTTGTGTTCACATTGAGTAGCCTGAGGACGAAGAGGAAGGGGAGGGGGTTGGTCTTTTTGTCTCAGGGGTGGCAGAGGTGGAAGAAAATACATATGTAAGTGGACCCACGCAGTTCAAGTCTGTGTTGTTCAAGAGTCAAGTACATATATATGAATATATGTATTCAAAATTAATAAAATAAAATTGTTCATAATATCCTTTCATTATCTGTTTAAATCTTTCCAACCTATTAATATGATCCTCTTTTCATTACTATTATTAGTGTATATTTTCTTTCTCTTTTGTTTTAATTTTGCTGAAACTTGGTCTACTTTATTAGTTCTTTCACACACTGATGGAAAAAATGTTATGTCTTTTTCTCACTAACTTTTGCTTATTTTATTACTTCTTCCTGCTTTCTTTGAATTTTTCTTGTTATTTATCTTCTAAGCTCTTAGATGATATGCTTAACTCATTAATTTTGAGCTTTTCTTCTTATGTAAGATTTTTTTCTTTTTTTTTTTTTTTTTTTTTTTTTTTTTTTTTTTTTTTTTTTTTGAGACAGAGTCTCACCGTGTTGCCCGGGCTAGAGTGCTGTGGTGTCATCCTAGCTCACAGCAACCTCAAACTCCTGGGCTCAAGCAATCCTTCTGCCTCAGCCTCCCGAGCAGCTGGGACTACAGGCACGCACCACCATGCCCAGCTAATTTTTTCTATATATTTTTAGTTGTCCGATTAATTTCTCTCTATTTTTAGTAGAGACGGGGTCTCGCTCTTGCTCAGGCTGGTTTCGATCTCCTGAGCTCAAACAATCCGCCCGCCTCGGCCTCCCAGAGTGCTAGGATTACAGGCGTGAGCCACTGTGCCCGGCCAAGATTTTTAAGCTATAAATTTCTTTCACTGCTTTTTGGCTATATCTCACAAGTTTTGGTATGAATTTTTTGATCATGTAGCTTTAAGTCTTTATAATTTCCACTATAGTATTTTGTCTGAGTGATGAATTTTTTAGAAATGTGCATTTTAATTTCCAATTGTTCATAGGAAGTTTGTTTTATCATCTCATAATAAACGTTGCCTAACTTGTATTATAGTCAAAGAATGTATGATACCAATTCCTTTCAATTTATTGAACCTGGTTAGTTTTCTTTGTGTGCTTGAAAAGAATGTGTAGTCTTTAATTACATAATGTTCTATGTGTATCTTTGAAATAAGTATGTCAATTATATAATCCAATCTTATATATTTTGACCAATTTTAGTCTGCTTGAATTATCAATTACAGAAATAGGTATATTAAAATATCTCACTATGATGCTAGGTTTGGCAATTTCTCATTGTAGATCTACATATTTTTGCTTTATATATTCTGAGGATATGTTATTAGTGAATTGTGGTAAATTGAACATTTTATCTTAATGTAGGGATCCTACATCATGGGTATCTATTCATGTTTATTGGCTTAAAATCATAATTTGTTCAAATATCAAATCAAGGTTTCTTTCATTGGTGTTTGTTTCATTTGTCTCTATTTTCCTTTGGCTTTAAATCTTCCAAATCTGTTTTAAGTATATATGTAGTAAACTTATCTGGATTTTTAAAAATCCTAGATTTAAAAAAATTTGACAATTTGTAACTTGTCATTGAGTAATATAGTCTTTTTATGTTTATTGTGATTAGAGATACAATTACATTTATTCTGTCATTTTATTATTTGCTTTTTATTTTTCCTAACTTTTTTGCCTCTTTCATTCCTCCCCATCTTCTTTTTACTTTTTTGTTTTCTCATTTTTTTTTTCTTTTTTTTATGCGGAAGTTACATGTTTTAGGTTTTATGCTTTAGGAATATTTGAATTTCACAGCACATTTAACTCATAGCATTCCTAGTTTTTAACATACTTAGTTTTATAACACACTTTATGTAGCATACTCAAGTTAAATAACATTGATTCTCAGGACTTTATGTCTAATTCTCACCTCCAAATATCAAATGATTTTTATTATTATTTAATACCATCAGTTTGATTTTCCAACATATTTACTAATATATTTGCTTACATATTTTTCTTTTTATGAAAAGCTGATGTATAACTTACATACATACATTCACAAATATGTACACTTAATATGTGTATGTGTATTTAATATATAGTTAGGTCAGTATATAGAATATATACTTTACTCTCACAGATAACCACTGGTCAGATCTCTGTCATCATATATTGATCCAATCTTGATCTTCACATAAATTGATTCATAAATAGGTAGTCTTTTGTGTTTGGTTTGTTTTATGCAACACTAGGTCTATGAAATTCATCCATATGGTGGCATATAGCAGTACTTCATTCTTTTTTCTTTTCTCTATAGTATTATATTGTATAAGTACATCACAATTTATCCATTCTACTGTTGATGGACAATTGTGAGGCTAGTTTTTTGCTATTACAAATAAAGCTGATTTGAAAAACATCTTTTGGTAGACATAATCACTCATTTCTATTGAATATACACCCAGTCAGCCTGAATAGAAAATACCAGTTTTGCACAATGACTATATCAGTTTACCCTCCCATCAGAAATACATATAAATTCCAGCAGCTCTAGATCCTTGCCAATGTTTGATATTGTCACCACAGTTAATTTTAGCCATCCAGAATGGATATAGGTTTCTTATGGTTTCATATTGAATTGCTTTGATGGCTAATTATATTAAGCATCGTTTTGTATACTTATTGGCCATTTGAATATCATCTTTGATGAAATGTCTGCTCTTGTTTTGTATATTTGGGGGGATGGGATGGTTTCTTTTTAAATTAATTTTTTTAAAGTTTTTAATAATATTCTGAATATGCATATGCATTTTTTGTTGTGTTAATGAGTTATTAATACAAATATCTGCTTCCAATCTCTGGCTTGCCTTTTCACTTTGGTAATGATGTTTTTTAATAAAAAGAACTTCTTAATTTACTTAATTTTAATAATACCTAATTGTGTTAATAAATCCAAACATTTATGATTAGCACTTGAGTCCTATTTAAGAGAATTTTGCCTACCCCTAGGTTACAAAAAATTACCCTATACTTAATTGTTTTATCATTCACATTTAGGTTTATAATTTATCTCAAATTATTTTTTCTGTATGACATGAGGCATGGGTCAGGGCTTATTTTTTTCATACAGCTATCTAATCAGTCAAGAACTACCTACTGAAAAGGCCTCTTGACCCCATTGGATTGCATTAGTTACTTTATTGTAAATCAGGTAACTGTACATATATGAGTCTGTTTTAGATTCTTTATTCTTTTTATATATTATTGAATTTGATTTGCTATATTTTGTTTAGGGTTTTTGAATCTATGTTCATTGAGTGGTATTAGCCTCTAGGTTTTTGTTCTTGTACTTATCAAATTTTGGTATCAAAGTTATGACAGGTATAATAAAATGAATTGGGAAGGGTTCCTTATTTTACTATTCTGTGGAAGAAGTTGTATAATATTGGTGTTATGTGTTTCTCAAATGTTTAGGAAAATTCACCACAAAAATCCTTCTGGGTCTAAAGTTCTTTTTGGGAATGTTTTTGATTTTGAATTAAATTTCCTTAATGGATAGAATTATTACATTTATATTTTCTATATCTTCTTATGTAATTTTGGATAAATTGTGTTTTTAAAAAATTTGAAAATTCATCTGAATTTTTCAGATTTATTGGCATATGGTTATTCATTATATCACTTTTTTAAATCTGTTTAATGTCTTTTGGGACTGTAATGTAATATCCCCTTTTTATTTCTAATATCCATAATGTATTTTCCCTGTCTCTCTTTATTGATTAGTCTTCCTTTGGTTCATTAAAATCAACTTTGGTTTTATTGAATTTCTAGTTTTTTTAATTTGATTTCTGCTTATATGTTTATGATATCCTTTCATTTACTTTCTTTGGCTTTAATTTGTTGTTCTTTTTTTTGATATCTTGAGATAGAAGCCTAGTTTATTTTCAGCCTTTCTTCTTTTACTAATATGTGCATTTAGAGCTACAATTTTCTCCTAGTAATTGATTTTGCTGTGTACCATAAATTTTGATACACTGGATTTTAATTATCATTTAATGAAAATTATTTTTCAATATCCATCGTGATCTCTTCTTTGACCTAAGGGTTGTTTAGAAGTATATTCTGTAATTTCCAAACATGTGAGAATTTTCTAATAAATTATTGATTGATGTCTAGTTTAATTCCATTATGATCTGTATGCTTTTGAGATTTTTCAGTTTTTTCCTTAATGCCCAACATATGGTGTGTTTGAAAAATGTTTGACATGGGCTTGAAATCATGTATACTCTGTTGCTGGTGAGCATATATGTACCATATATGATAAAAGGGTCAAATTTGTTAACTATGCTTTTCAAATAATGTGTATCCTTACTGATCTTTATGCACTTATCAAATTACTGACAAAGATGTTTTAAACCATCAATTATAATTGTCTATTACTTCTTTTATTTTATTAAGGATACAAATTTAAGATTGTTCTATTGCTCTATGCTCTATTGATTTGATCTTTTTATCATTATAATATGTCTTTTTTATCTTTAGTAACATGTCTTGCAGTAATATAGTTGTTAATATAGCCACACTAGCTTTCTTTTGGTTAGTATTTGCATGGCGTATCTTTTTCCATCTTTTTACTTTCAATCTCTGTGTATTCATATTTAAAGTATTTCTCTTTTAAACAAATTTTGTGTTGTAATTGGATTTTTAATTATTTACATCTAATATAATTATTGATATAGTTGGTATCTTACTCAGTTTGGGCTGCTATAACACAAATGCCAGACTGGGTACTTTAAACAGCAAACATTTATTTCTCACAGTTCTGGAGGCTAGGAGGTCCAAGAAACAGGTGCCAGCAGATTCCATGTCTGGTGAGGGCTGGCTTACTGGCTTGTAGACAGCCACCTTCTCACTATGGCTTCACATGGCCAAAAGAGGAAGCTTTAATTTCTTTCTCATAAGGACACTAATACCATCCTGGGTGCTCCATACTCATGAGCTCATCTAAACCTAATTACCTTTCAAAGCCCCACCTTCTAATGCCATTTCATTGTGAGTTAGGGTTTCACTAAAAGAATTTTGGAGAGACACAAACATGCAGTCTATAACAATTGGGTTTAAGTTGACCAAGTTGCACACTGTTTTCTCTTTGTTCCATCTATTCTTTATTCTTCTGTTTCTCTTTTCTTGCTTTCTTTCAAATCAAATATTTTATATTATTATTTCTTCTATATTATCTTTTGAATTATAAAATTTTATTATTCTTTTAATTGTTACTATAGATGTTACAATTTACCTATTGACTTATTACAGTCTACCTTAAATTGCTACTTTTACCTATTCTCAAATAAGGCAAAACTTTAAAACAGTTTATCTCCATTAACCCAGTCTTAACAGCGGTGATATTGCTGTATATTTTGTTTTACATATGCTTTTATATCCCACAAGACATTATATTTGTTGATTTAAGCAGTAAATATTCATTTATATTTACCTATTCATTTACTCTTTTTAGTATTCCTACAGTACTGTGTTCCAATGTGGAATAGTTTTCCTTAATCATGAAAAATTCCTTTAAGTAGTTCTTACACTATATTCTGCTGGCAGTAACTTCTCTCAGCTTTGGTATATCTAAAATTATCTTTATTTTCCCTTTAACTTTGAAGGATGTTTTTCTTTCACCTAGAATTTTAGGTTGGCAGATTTTCTCTCTGTTTCTCTCTGTCTCTCTCTAGCAATGCCATTGTGTCCTTGTTTTCATGGTCCTTTTGAAAAGTCAGCTATACTTTTGTTTATTTGCCTGGAAAGTATCCTTCATCTCTGGCTACTTCTAAGATTTTCTCTATGAATTTGGTTTTCAGCAGTTTGATTATGATGTGCCAGAGAGTAGTTTTCTTTGTATTTATTCTGCTTGGGAAATACAGAGTTTCTTCATTTTATGGTTTGATATTTTTCATCTCTTTTGGAGTAATTTTCATCCGTTAGTTATTAACATGTTACTTGTGTTTCATTTTCTTTTTCTTCTCCTTCTGGGACTCTGATTACACATATGTTATAACTTGTCACCATGTCTCATAATTCTATTAATATTATACTCTTTCTACATCCTTTAATCTCTTTGTGCATCATCCTTTATTCCCTCTTATGTTATTAATATTTATGGATACTTTCTACTGACTTTTGTTATATTTCACCAATTCTTTGGTCTTTTTTGTTTAATGTGCTATTATAGTCATCTATTAAATTACTAATTTCAATTATTGTTTTTATGTCTAAAATGTCCATTTTACTCTACTATGAGTTTTAGTTCTATGTTGAAGTTCTCTAGCCTGTTTCTATTATTTTTGAGCATATTAGTCACAGTTGTTTTAAGTTCCCAGTCTAAGAACTCAAATATGTAAACCATCTGTTAGTCTGTTTCTATTATCTGTTGGTTCTCTTGAATCCTTGGCAACGTATTCTGTTTCTGAGCCTCCTCCTTAATTTTTGATTGAATGCAGGATACTGTGGATGAAAAATTATGAATATTCCAGTTGACATTATTGTTTTTCAAAAGGATTTTGTAGGGGAATAAGCAGATAAAGTGCCAGAAGATTACTTTCATACTATCAAAGTTTAGTTGTTTTAGGCTTTGTTAGGACTAGTCCATTTAAGGTTTGCTCCTTCTCCAGGAACACAGTCCTTTCTCCTAAGGTGTGGTTCTTATCCATATGCCATGAATTTTCTTTTGTATCAACTGAAATCACAGTGTGTTTACAAGAACCTTTTTTCATTGGGGCTTGGACTTTACTGCTTTATTCCTGGAACAGTATAGCTACTGAAATGATGGTTCAGTTGTTTAGATTTTTGGGCACTTTTCTGCATGTTTTCTTGGGGTCTGTCTCTGTGCATGCATAGGTTAGGAGTCAGCCAATAACGTAAGGGGAATTTGTGCACAGATTTTTAGATTCACTTTTCTGAGGTTTCTTCATGTCTGAAACTTTACCCTTTGATTTCCAAATGGCTTGGCAGTCTTGAACTAATAAGAATAACACTTTCTGTTTGGCCTCAGTTATGGTGCAGTATGAAATGGAAAATGTCCAAAACAAAAAAAGCCATAGGGAATGTGGAACTCATGTTCTATGTTTTCTGTCCATCAAGGATTGTAGCTCCCAGGTCCTGCTTATGTTGTTTGATCTTCAAAGTCTTCAGTTGTTTCCTATGTATTATTACTGTTTTTAGTGGGAAGTTGTTCCAAAAAGATTCTCTCAATGCCAGAATTAAAAGTCTCTTACCATTCTGTCTTACATCTCAGATTATGTATTTAAGATCATTTTCCTTCTTTTTGACACATCCTTTAGAATTTCCTTTTATGCAGGTCTTTAGATAATAAATTCTGAGTATTTGTTGGTCTGAAAATGGCATTTCCTAAGAATTTTGTAATAGAAGGTGGTTTTCTGGATATAAAATTCTAGATTGATTATTGTCTCACTATATGTTGAGAATATTATTTTGCTGTCTCTTTTTTTCTGCCAAGAAGGCAGTGGGGAATTTAATCATCAGTTATTTGTAAGTAATCTGTTCTTTTTTTCCCATTGGACTACTTTTAATTTTTTTCCTTTTAGTATCCTCTGTTCTTTTGTTCACTATAATATATTTAAATGAGTATTTCTTTTATTTATCTCGCTTGGATTTGCTAGGCTTCCTGGATCTGAGGATTGGTATCTTTCAAAATCTCTGGAAAATTCATAGTAATTATTTCTTCCAATAAAAACTCTTCTATAATCTTTCCATTATATCCATTTGGAGCTCAAATCAGATGTATGTTAGATTTTCTTACTATGCTCTCGAAATCTTCTATCCTCTTTTATATTTGCCATCTCTTTTGGCTTTTAGACTGAATTATGAATAATTTTTTCTGTTCCAGATCCAGTTCATTAATTCTTCCTTGAACTTTGTTTAATCTTCTGTTTAGTCTCTTTAATAAATTTTTATTTTGAACCATCCTATTTCAACAATTATATTTTTCATTTCTAGTTCTACTTGATTTGTTTTATAAATATAAATATTTTCTGTTCAAGTATCTAAGCTTCTCTTTTATTTTTCAAATGTATTAAATGTGGTCACTTTATATTCTATGCCTAGTAATTCTAATATCTAAATTCTGCCTGTTTCTGATGTCTTTTGTTTGTGATGGCTTTTATTCATGATGTTTTATTTCCTTGAATGTTACGTGATTTTTAAAATTATTAGTATGAATTGCTCCTTTTGTGTGGGTTTTTGTTTTAATGTAGAATTTTTGTCTAGATGCATTAAAGTTCAGTTTTTTCAGAAAAGATCTACATGTGCTTCTTTCAACTGGAAAACTACCATACTGGGACTACTTTGAATTATTTGCTTAGGGCTTCTCAATCCACAGAGGTAGCATGGATTTATGTTGCAAATGTATGTGGGGAACTGATTTGGTTGTTCCTTTGGTTACTCCTTCTCAGAGATGTTTTTCCCCTTCACCCTCCAGGGGGGTTAAGACAGGCAAATTGCATTGATTTCCTCTGCGTTGTGCAGTGTTTTTCTTATTTACTTTTACACTGTAGGTGTACCCCTTTGGTGTCTGAGCATTATGCAGGAGTGTCCTTTTAAATTACATCCTTTATATGAGCCTGGTCTTAAACTCCCAGACTGGAAACCATAGAGTCGCTCCCTGTACATTCTCCACAGTTTTGTAGAAGCACCATGGTGAAAGCCAGCTTTTTACTTGCTTCCATCAGTGTTTCCCGTCAATATTAGTTGGCTTTGGGTTTGCAGACTCCTTACTTTCATATTATTTCATTGATGAATTTATGATATTTTGTATATATATTGTTTGCATCAGCAGTATGATTCAGGGTATTTAATCAACTATATTTCTAGAACTAAAATACTATTTTAATACCTTATTAAAGTATGATATTTGTGTGTGTGCTTATATATCAATATATTATAAATGTACAGCTTGATAAATTTTTCAAACTGAATACATCCTTGGACCAGATCCTAAATTCATTTAAGAGAACATTACCAAAAACCGAGAGGTCCTCCTTGTGCCCTTTACCAGTTAATACCTTGCCCAAGGGTAAATATTCTGAGTTTAAATATCAAAGATTATTTTGTAAATATGATCATGCACTATGTACTCCTTTGTTTCTGGCTTAGTTCACTCTACAGTATATTGGTGAGATTCAGCCATACTGTATATAATGCAAATCTTTCATTCTCATTGCCATACAATATTTCATTATGAATATACCACAATTTATTTAAATATTCTGCTGTCGATGGTCCCCAGCTGATAAAGAAGGGTCGGGCTAGGGCTGAGGAAGCAGGGATGGTAGTATTTGGGGAGTTGCCAGAATTAGAGTATTATGGATGGTGCTGCTTTGAAGATTCTAGTACATGTCTTTTGGTGAACATGTGTATGCATTTCTATTGTGTATATACCTAAGAATAGTATTACTGATAGTCTAATTTTACATTTCAAAATGCTACTTGTAGTATTTTTAAATACAAAGTGTCTAAAGAAACAAATTACTGGTCAACCTTTTCCCACTTCCTGGAGTAGCCAAATATGTCCTTATTTTTACTGTGCTTAGATAAACATAAACATATATCATTTTTCCCTGCAAAAGTAGGATCATAAATTTTTCACTGAAAATATATATTGAGAACATTCCTCAAGGTATGACTTGGGCTCATTTTTTATAAACTGCATAATACTTTCAGTATGGATTTTTAGTAAATTGTTCATTCATTCTCATGTTGCTGAGTACTTACAGAACTTAATGTCTCAAAAGTTATTTCTGTGTTCTCAGGATTTCATGGCAGTCTTCATTACTCAGAGCTCCTCTGGGCAGAAAACTGGAAAGAAAAACAAAGAAACTCACAAGGGGCAGTAAAAATAAGAAAGGATATAGGATTTAAAATTGAGCTAGTACTGTGGTGTCTGCAACCCAGAAAGAGAAGGTAGAACCAGCTCAAATTTTGTGGAAAGTATTGGGAGATGCAGAAAGTAAACAAAAGTGTTAAGAGGTGAGGGGGGAGATTAAAAGAAAAGAGCATGAAGGAGAGGAAAAAACGTATAGCACAGGAAATTTGTAATTTGATCAGTTTTCTACTCAAGCTGCTGTTTGTTTTGTTGAGCAATGATCCCACGCACTTCCTCTCTTACCCTCAATATTCATCTATCCTGTCCATCCATCCATCTATCCATCCACCATCCAGTGGACATTAGGGATCATCTGTTTATGACTTAGGTGAAATGGAGAATCAAAAAAAGAATAAAACACAGTTGTTGACCTATGTTTCCTTTAGTTTGGGGAGCTGTAATGAAACCCTTCAGTAATACAAGATGTCTCACTCTATCCCCGTTGCCACTGAATCCACCTTGCCCTGGAAGGTCCAGTCTTGGCACTGTTTTGTAGTATGGGAAAAAACTTTAAAATGGGCTATTCCTGAGGACCGTTTGGTCTGGGGACATCTCCTTAGGTACTGGACAAACAGGAGCCAGGGCAGTGAAGGGCGAGGAAAGTGGAGACTCTGCAGGGCTATGCAGATCTCCTTCAGGCCCAGGGGGCCAGCCATGGAAAGGGACAAGTAGCTTCCCCCACCTCCCACCCCAGGTTCCTTAGTTGAGCTCACCAAGCTGGATGAGCAGATGAGATTCAAGGCGGGACCTGGTCAGACATAAAGCCAGGTTCTGGCTGTAAACTCAAGTGTTGTATCCCACTCTTAATGAGTCAGAAGTAGGAACAAAGTTCAAAAAACCTTCACACAGGAGAAATCTTATTTGTAGAGAAGTCACTACCAACTGTTTCAGCAAGGATATTTTATCTAGTTTTATAGTTGATTAAATTTATTTTTATTACAAAATACTACATATAACTATTAATTAACATGTTAAGAGGTATATGAAGAAAAATTACTTGTAAGTAATCCACATTCCTGTTTGAAGGAACTGATTCTAATAGTTTATCTTCCATATAATTTTTGTGTTTATATAAGTATACAAAAACATTTTTAAAGGTTTTTGTACAAAAATGCAAACCATTTTACTACATTAAATGTTTATTTAAAAAGTAATATATAAATATACTGTGTGTGTGTACACACACACGCGTATTAATATATATAGAGAGAGAGCCTGAGAGACTGTTGGCAAATATATACAGATTTAACCCATCCTTGGAACCGGTTATATATTATTTTATATAAAAGTCTGTCATTATTTATCAACCGCACCCTTATTAATAAATATTCTCACCAATTTACTTTCTAACAAATAGTCCTACTGCACTCCCATGGCGGGCGTCAGGGCCTCCATCCCGCGGCTGGGGCCGCATCTCTGGGCAGAAACTGGCACAAAGCGCAGCCTCTGCTGTCCGGGGGCGACCGGCCAAGCTCCGCCCCCAGCCCGCGGCGGCCAATCGGCTCCCGGGACGGCCCCTCCTCGCCCCTCCTCTGCGCTGCAGCCCGCCTCTCCCCACGCCTCCCTCCAGCCGCTCCACAGCGGGGTTTGAGATCCCGAGGCCGTCTGCCCCACCGCCTGTCGCGTCTCTGCCGAGGACGCCCTGCCCCGCCGAAGTAGCCGGGTGTGGGCACTGCCGGCCGACGGTGAGTCTTGGCCGTGGGTGGCTTCTGGAACCCGAGCGGGCCGGGCGCCCCGGCGAATCGGGGGCGGCTCCCGGCGCGGGGCCGCTGAGGCGCGGAGGCCAGAGGGAGGCGCCGGCCCGGCCCGGGGAGCGCCTGCGGGGCGGCGAAGCGGTCGGGTTTGGGCCTGAGACCCTTGGGTTGTTGGGCCCAAGGCGGAAGGTGTCTCTCAAAGAGGGTTCCCTGCGGTTTCTCCGTCGGTTTCTGCTTTTTTCTACCACTCTGACTCTTCATTCTTTCGTGCGGCATTTCTTCTGCTCAAGGAACGTAACCATCAAGAGCCTAATACATCTCTGCCCTTTTTAAACATTTTTCATTATGAAATATTTCAAAGCTACGCACAGAAAATAACACAACAGATTTATCCTGTGCTGACATTTTACCACCTTTGCATCAGCGCTTTCTACCTCCCCCTTCCTCCCTAAGACATAGCCGTCAAAACCCTTTTCCCACCAACTCTCACGACCCCATCCTCAGAGGTAAGTTAGCTTGTGTCTTTCCCATGTGTATTTTGTCCTTTATTTTTATGTGAGCAATATATGCGGTTTTGTTTTGAATTTAAGATTTTTACGTGAAACTCAATATTACAGGGTTTTGACTTGCTGTGCTGTTAGTCCTGACATTTCAGACCCAGAAAGGACTTAGTGAGCCTGTCACCAGCCCTCCTCATTTTGCTGAAAAACCTGGACCCTGGAGAAGATAAAGAATGTGCTCGCTGTCTCTCAGTCCTTGACACCGCAGTATCCTGAATTCGGCTTCTCTTGACTTCTGTTCCTGCCATTTTCTCTATGAAACCCTGCCACTGAGCTCATACACCCACGTGGCCCTATTAGTTATTCATAATGATTCAATTTGGAGAAAGGGCATGGAAGGGAGATGGGGAAAGGAAATATGGCTTGGATTTGGACCAAAACCCTAGTCAGGATTAAAAGGTATGCATTTCCTGAAGCATGAAATATTGACTCTTAGGATGGCCTGAATATTTATTTTGTTTAACAGGCACTCATACCACCTTACTGTATGCAGGCACTGATCTAAGAACTTTGAAAGTATTAATTTATCTAATGTAAGCCTTACAATAAATTTGGAATGTAGGTATTAATTTTATCATTCTCATTTTACAGGTAATAACACTTAGGCACAGAGGAATTAAGTGACTTGCCCAAAACCACACAGCTGGTAAAGGGTAGCAGTGAAATTTGAATTCAGTCCATCTGGTGACAGTCCGGGTTCCTATCCCTTATACCACCCTGCATTTCACATTCTAAAGCGAGCACCCATATTGGAGGTGGGTAGGGACAGACCATTCCTAGAGGGAGGAGCAGCTGTCAACTGATTATCAGAAAGGAAAGAAATGGTATTTGAACTGTACACCGAAGAATACATTTTAGCTACCTCTCGTTCGTTTGAGATATATTATTTTTAATTTACAAAAATAACACATGTAACATGCAAACAATGAAGAGTTTGCAACAATAAAAAATTGCCCCTCCCCTATTCCTCAGATTAAACAACATTATAATAACAGGTCCTCCTTTCTCCCCACGATAATGCAAATATAGACTTTTTTTTTTCCTTATAAAAACGAAAGCTTATTCAACAATCTCTACAATTTGTAGTTCTGCCTTGGCAATGTATCAAGGTACATTTCCCCAACTAGATGGAGATTTAAGGTCTTCGTAAGAATTGAACACTACGCAGAATGTATCTCCCGTAATCTGTTCAGCCTTTTCCTTACTAATGTATAGTCAGAGAAATTTACGTCTGTAATGAAACGGCCGTTCACACTGCCAGGATGGGACCGCCGGGCGTCCCTAAGCCGCCGCAATGCCAAGGCGCCAGGGCTGGCGACACAAAGAAGCGCCGTCCCCTGCCAAGCGCCGCCCCCTCGGGCTCCCAATCCAGCCGGAGAGGAAGTGGGGAGGAGGAGACTCTTAGGGAAGCCCCTCCTCTCCTCTCGCTGTGGTCTCCTCCCCAAATCCCAGCTCCGCAGCCCGGTCTCTGCTGTCCAGGGAAGCTCCTTCCCGGCCGGACCGTGCGTCCCTCTCTGCGCGGAGCCCTGTCCCTCCTAGCTGCCCCTTGGAAATTGCAAGGTGACTTGGTGAGTGGCCCTCTCCGAAAGCCTCGCAGGCCGGAGAAGGGGCTGGGAAAGGTGGTCTCGGCCTGGGTGTTGGGGGAGGGGAGCTGAGGGGGCGCGCCACGGTTCTGGGTGTGCCCAAATCGGGGACAGAGAGTCTCGCTCCCTTTGTGTTCGTGTTTCTGTGGGTGATTTTTCTTTGCTCTCGGGTTCTGCATCCCCCCTGCCGCATTGCTCTTCCTCTCCGGTTCTGACATCTGATGTTTGCGTGCGCTTGCTTTGTGTGGTCTAGTTACATACAGGCCTGGCCCAGAAAAACAGCATCTAACCCTCTTCTTTATCGGATGAGAATACCGTAGCCGGGGGAGCAGGCAGGGCTTGCTCAGGGTCACGCAGGTAGCTGATGATAGAGCATCGCTTCTGTCCTACTGCCCTTTGATCTCTGCAAACGCAGTCGCTGGGACCAAGATCTTTCTCCTACTTGTACTGTTTCCTTGAGATAGGGGTCTGTGGGGGGTGTGGCGCGCGGACGAGAGGTCAGGAGTCTGGACCCTCGCCTCATCCGCAGACCTCTGTGCCAGCCGCCTGGAGAATTCCCAGCCATCTCACGGGCGCCAAGCTTTCCCGCTGCTCCCCTCCTCCGCAGCTGGCCGCCCCCGCGCCCGTGGCCCCCTCCTCCCCTCCCCGACGTCACTGACTTGCTCTTTGCGGACTGACTCTGGGCCTGGGAGGGAAGGCGAGGACAGCCCGCGCTAGGCTCCAAGCTTAGCCGGACAGCCCCTGGGAGTTTGGAACATCCTTTCTCACATATTGTCCATTTGATAGAACACCCTCTGAGGCAAACAGCTAGGAGGACTCAGCACCCTGATTAAAAAACAAAACAAAACAAAAAAAGCGCAGGTCTTCCCACTCCTGGGCTAATCCCCCTCAAATATGTTGTTCTCCTGGGAGTTAACTAGTGAGATGAGTGAGCAAAGATGAGCAGGAAAAAGAGCCCCGGGGGACTCAGGAATTAAGAAGAAAGTGTGGTAAAATAGAAATAAGGAAACAGAAGAAACCAAAATTTCCAATGCTGCTTACTCCTGTGGGGTTGGGGAAGGGATTGAATGGGAAGGGCCGCAAGAGGGGCTTCAAAGATAGTGGTCAAGGTCTATTTTTCAAGCTGGGTGGTAGGTATATCGGAGTTGGTTTAATTTTTTAGATTGTTTTATTATTATTTTGCCGTCTATATCCTTCTACATGCATTACATATTATTTTAGATGTTCATAGAATTAAACAAATTTTAAGTGGAAAATAAGACTGAGCTGGGAATGTCTAGGACAGAATGCAGAAGAGATTGAATTAGCCCCAATTCTGGCTTAGTAGAATTTGATGGCTATTGGAAAGATATTGGATGTACAAGGAAAAAGAAACATTCATGGAAGGAAACCACGTGAAGAAGAGAAGACCTATAGAGTTGGAGGTCTGTGATATTGATCAGTTTTCAAGGTCAGGCTAGTTATTTGCTGAAGAAATCATCCTAGGTTTGCCTTTACACCCACATACATCATTCAGTCATCCAGCCATAGAGTACCTGTTCATCCACAGAATAAAACATATTCTCTGACCTCAGACACATATTGAAATCAAACTATAATACAGGATAAACATGGTGCAGTATCCAAGATGGCCCTCCACCCACCTTCCCTTTCTTACATCTCTTAAGGGGAAACCCTTATTTAGGTGCCGTGGTGCTGCTCGATGATAGGAGTAGTTCTGCTGTCTCCCTGAGTTACAGGTTGTGCCTGGGTGCCTTCTGCTTTGGAGGTGACTTTTGTTCCAGCAAGCTAAAAGGGGCCATAGTGGGCCCAGGGGAGAGAAAGCAGGAACCACGAGAGGTTAGGGGGAAAAATAAAAGGAATTTCCCCCAGGTTGTGTTCATCTGAGCTCCCCAAGCTAGGAGAGCAAACAGGGATTCAGGAATAAAAAGAAGGCATTTGGTTCAAAAGTCAAGCGTTAGTTACTGATAGCTGCGTAAAGGGAGAACACAACTATTGCAGAGTTGAAGGAGTCCCCACAGAGGAGGAAATCAAATTTATAGGTGGGAAAATGCACAACCTGATGGGAGATGAAGGAAGACTTTTTAGGGCCAGTGAGATAGGATCAGATGGTCAGTCTGTCTCTTCATTTATATAGTGTACTTAATTATCGAATGTGTTTACTCGATTGGATTTATATTACCTCAGTGTTCTTTTTAATTGTAGTAGTAATATATACAACAATTCAAAGGATGCAGACTTGTATAAAGACAAAGAAAACTGTTCACCATTTCCCTTCCTAATGTAATCAATGTTAGTATGTTGAAGTGTAGGCTATAAAGATTTTCTATGCATACAAAAGCCTGGTATTTAACAGGTACTTATATGATCCTGGTGCTTAAGAATGTGGACCTGAGCACTAGATCTCCTAGGCTTGAATCCTACACCCACCACTTACCACCTATGTTACTTTGAGGAAGTAACAAATTCTCTGGGCACCAGGATTTGGATTCTCTTTTTTTTTTTTTTTTTTTTTTTTTTGGCCCATCTGTAAAATAGGAATAGTGATAGTATATACCTCATGGGTTTATCATCAGGATTAAATAAGTTACATAAACCACTTATAAAAAAGCCAGGAACCTGGTAAGCATTATACTGTTAATACTACTACTACTAGTACAATTTTGACAACTATTATCATTATCTTTGTCCACACAAAAATGTGTTCACGTCCTACATATTATAGTGACTTGAAATTTCCACTTAATATGTATTTAAGACATTCTTCTAAGTAGATCCTAAATAAATTTAACTTATCCTTGAACTAGCTCAGAAAACAACTAATAAGACAGAAATTTGAGTTCCCTGCTCTGGGTGTGTTTGTTGTATCAGCACTGAAGGTAGCAGAGGTCAAGAGAAAGGGGGACTGATGGGGAGCTCTTTAATAGGGAGCATAGGTAGATGGCTGGGGGTCATGCCACAGGGTCTTATGCCAGGTGTAATGGAGTATCTGGGGGCATGTGGAAGTTGGACAGGTATGGGTTTGGGTTAGAGATCCTGTACCTTCAAGAACCAAAAATGGTTCTAGGAAATATTCCTTGTGACTCTATCTTTATTTCTAGGTTTTCATTTATCTCCATTTGTAGTTTTGTGTGGCAGTTAGCATCCTTATACATACATCTTTAATACTTACTGCTGCTTTTATTTCTATAAGAAAGGTTATTAGAAGAGGGTGTGGGTCTGAGGATAGGCACACCTTTGAAACTGTGTTCGCACCATCAGACTGCTTTTGAAAGAGTACAGACATTCTCTGTCCTTCCAGCAGACTGTGATATTGTCCCCATAGCATTTCCAACATTGGACATTATTAGCTACCTTTGTCATCTCCTTTGTCTTTTCACCTTCTTCTTCTTCTCTTCCTCCTCTTTCTCCTAGGTCTTTTTTTGTTTGTTTGTTTTACAGTCTTATGGGCAACATACATTACATTTTCCATTGCTTGATTACTAGCGACATTGAGCATCTTTTCACAGAAGTGGTCATTTAAATTTCTTCTTCTGTGCATATTTTCTCTTAGAAAGATAGGATTTCCCTAGCTAGAAAGATGTGGGAGAGGGAACAGGAAGAAAAGAGAATGGAAAGAGAATCTGAAATGGAAGCAGGGCATGGCCAGGGATGCTAGGTGGCCTGAGAGATGCAGGGAAGAAGGCCATAGGAGATAAGGCTGGGAAACATAAGGACATCCAGGCCAGAGGCCTCACACATGAACGGGAGGGAGTGAGATGGTCCCTGTGGGCAAAGGTGGAGTGCTGGGTGTGGGGGTGGGAGGTTGGTTCTCTTCAGGGAAATAATATGGTCAGAGTGGTTTTAGAAGAGTAAAGGTGGGAACAGATCCTGGGGACTTAGAAACTGGATTGGTTTAGTCCAGGTGTGAATTACTGAGGACCTAAACTAGGTTAAGGACAGTATGATTAGAAACCTTGAACAGGACAGTGTGATTAGAAACCATGAACAAGGACGCTGACAGGACTTGCGACCAGCTGGATATGGGAACAGGAGTGAGAAGGAACAGGGACATACTGTGACCCTGTGCACTTTGCTGTCCAGGTTATTTGTGGACACCAGGAGGAGCAAGGAAGAGACAAGCTTCTTACTAACCAAGTGCTCACTGCTTGTATCTTCTCTGTAGTTCCCTGAAGTAGGTAGGTAGGTGATGCTTCTGTTTAATGACTAGAAGCACCAAGCTTATGTAATTTACCTTAGAGGAGCTAATTTGGAAGAAAAATAATAAGTTCAAGACTTCTTTAGTTTTAGAGACCAGCTATAAATGGCTGGTGTGCTCTTTCAGTAGGAATCTTGAACTTATTAGTCACGTTGGGACCAAGGCCTTTTCCATCTGTGGCCTGTGGAAGGCACAGTGCTTATGCCAAGGACTTTTTCAAGGGCCCATAGAGATACTTGAGAAATAAATACAATAATGATTAGCATTAGTATTTAGTTTGGGCTCTAAAATATGAAAACTATGAAATGAGAATCAATGAATGCTCAATCCTAATGTTAGTTTAGATCTCTTTTTCACTTTGCAAGAAATCTCTATTATTCATATTCTTAAATGGTTTATTCTTAACGAAATAATTACAAGCATAGACAGGTAGGTGTGTACATATATAGCTATATGTAATTGAATACTGATGAAAAGACATTTAACCTGTGTTATTTCCTCTAATCTTCAGGATAACCTTATGTGGTAGATACTCTTTTCCCTATTTAATGAATAAGGACACTAAGTCTGCAGTATGTTGCCTGGGTCTCACTATTAGTAAGCAGCATAGCTGAGATCGAAACCCAGATGGCTGTGTACTGCCAGACCCTGAGCTTGTAATCAGTTTGCGTGTTACCTTGAGAGTGAGTGTGTTCTCTGACAAGGGAAATAGAAAAGACATACAAGCCAAAGATCAAAAACTTAAGGACTATTCACATATTCCAAGAAGCAGTGAGGGAAGGAGAGAAAGTAAGTGGTTCCAGAGGTTGAAGACAAAGAATTTGGCTTGGGCCACACAGTTAGAGGTGGCATGACCTCATTGACAGGAAGAGCCACTATGGCCAGTGCTGCTGAGCGGTCAGTGAGATGCCTTAGATGTCCTGATCATGAAAACACATCTGTCCTTGGTGGAAGTGTTTCAGTACAGTGCATGCAGCAGAGACAGGACTGTAGTCATCCTTAGCGGGGAGCTCACGGTGAAGAAGCAGAGATATTTGTGAGTCGACATCCCCAGACACACACACCTTTCTTTCTCAGTTGTGTCCCAGGTACAAGTAAGAATCTGCCATAATTTCATAACTTGTTACCTTCAGCCTGTGGTAATCTGAGACTTGGATTCAAGCCACAGAGGCTTCCACTTTCCTCTTACCAGCCTGTGACTTTGACCAAAGAACCTTCTCTGAGAGCCCAGACCTTTCAGATGGAGGCTCTGGATTCTCCACACTGGGATTAATGAGACCAGCAGGGAAGCCAAGATGGATGGAATGGGCCGGGGTGAGGGGACAACATGCTGCACCACTTTATGAGTTCCCAGTGGCTGCTATAACAAATTACTACGAATAGGGTGGCTTAAAATAACAGCAATTGATTCTCTCACAGTTCTGGAGGCTTAGAAGTTTGCAATCCAGGTGTCAGCAGTATAGTTTTTTTTCTGGCAGTTTCAGGGCAGAATCTGTTCCATGCCTCTCCTGGTTTCTGGTGTTTGCCAGAGGTTCTTGGCATTCCTTGGCTTGTTGACTCATCACTCCCGTCTCTGCCTCCATCTTCTGAAGCATTCTCCCCTTGTGTATCTGTGTCTCTCTGTGTCCAAATCTCCTCTTCTTTTAAGGACACCAGTTATTGGACTAGGGCCCATCAAAATCCAGTATGGCCTCATCTTAACTTGATTACATCTGCAAAGACCTATTTCCAAATAAAGGCTCATACAGGTACTAGGAGTCAAGACTTCAAAATATCTCTTTGGGAGATACAATTCCACCCTCATCTCTCCCTTCTGTTTGTTTCATTCTGTTAAAAAGTGTCAAGTTCTCTAAGTTTGACCTCAAGAGTTTAGGAAGACCGGGCACAGTGGGGTCTCCTGGACCGCAGGCACTAACAGAGTGTCTGAGTCCTTTCCCAGTGTCCATTTTGTCTGCATAGTGGGGGAGTCCTTTCCCAGCCAATGGAGGAGTTTCTTTGTTTGGTTATCTGTTCTTCACCAACCTGACTCTTTGCTTTCTTCCTACAGAAACGAATAGAACCATGGCAACTCCCTCTGCTGCCTTCGAGGCCCTTATGAATGGAGTGACAAGCTGGGATGTCCCCGAAGATGCCATCCCATGTGAACTGCTTCTTATTGGAGAGGCCTCATTTCCAGTGATGGTGAATGACATGGGCCAGGTGCTCATCGCTGCCTCCTCCTACGGCCGAGGCCGCCTGGTGGTCGTGTCCCATGAGGACTACTTGGCAGAGACCCAGCTCACTCCCTTTCTCCTCAATGCAGTGGGGTGGCTTTGTTCTTCCCCCGGGGCTCCCATTGGTGTACACCCATCCCTGGCACCTTTGGCCAAAATCCTTGAGGGCTCCGGAGTGGAGGCAAAGATTGAGCCAGAAGTGAAAGACTCCCTGGGGGTTTACTGTATCGATGCCTATAATGAAACCATGACTGAAAAGCTGGTCCAGTTTATGAAACGCGGAGGGGGCTTGCTCATAGGAGGCCAGGCCTGGGATTGGGCCAACCAGGGCGAAGATGAAAGGGTCCTGTTCACGTTCCCTGGGAACCTCGTGACCAGTGTGGCCGGTGTGTACTTCACTGACAACAAAGGGGACACAAGTTTCTTTAAAGTCTCCAAGAAGATGCCCAAGATCCCAGTCTTAGTTAGGTGAGTACTTCACCCCAGTGGGGAGTTGGCCCCAGGTTAAAAAGCAGAAAGGGTTCTATCTGCAGGTTGCTCCCAGAATCACAAAAGGGAATTGGCACCCAGATGTGTATTCACCACAAATCAACTAGATTTTGAAAAAACCTTGGGACACAAGAGGGGCAACAAGGTCCTCATTGCTACTACTGCCTTCCCAGACCAGACCACTTCGCTCTTTGAGGGGAGGAGCATCTTACTGACTGTTATATCCCCAGGGTCTAGTTTATTCAAATACATTGCTGACCCCAAGAGCTGGCACAGTTAATCCAGGAAGGTGCATAGGAGAAGGCTGCTTTCAGCTGAAATGTGAAGAAAGGAAAATAGACATGAAGATCCCCATAAGCAAAAGTCTAGAGAGCTGTGGGAAGGGTTTTGAAATGTCCAGCCAGATGGGGTTCAGATGGAAACAGGAAGTAGAGGATTTCAGAAGTTAAGATAGCAGAAAAGGTGGTGCAATCTAGGAATGAGGAGAGGAATTTTATCATCAGAGATGCATAGGAAAGAATGTTGTGCAGTAGTCTTTAAATGCACCAGTGTTCCACAAAGAACTTGAAAACACCCCTACGAAACCTAAATTGACCTAACATAAGAGTCCTTTGATTCCCAGATTTTGGAAGATTTCAGAATTTTGAAAATTGAGTATCTACTTGAAATTGGCTCAAGTGAAGGTTAAATCCAGGTTAAAAAGCAGACAGGAAAACTGCCAAATTAAACACGCCTGTAAACACGAATATAACTCCCCAAATAGTTTGTAAAACAAAAACATCCGAGCAGATATTAGTAAGTTTATTTATATCAAGGATCTATACGTCCTTGGAGGTCATTGCTAGTTGTATATTAGGTGTATATAAAATGCTAATTATAGGTTTTATGTCAGGATCATGGCCAAGCGTGGTAGGGGGAATATGCTTACCATCTCATACTTTGTGCTTTTTACTGTATTCTTAACCATGTGTACTAAAATTGTATTAGCTGGTTTTCACAAAATAGAGGGTAAGTGCAAGTGGTATGATATGCCACTTTAGAAGAGAGGCTGCTAAATCACAATTCAGTTTTCTTTTGCTTTTTATGAACATTTTTTCCTTCTTCAATTTCAAAATACATGTTGGGAAAAAAAAGTAAAATAATTCAGAAGTATATAAAGTGAAAAATGAAAGATCTCTGTTCTCTACCCATCCCCTCTGCCTCTACTAATTCTGTTCTTCTCCCCAGAGATGATCACTGATAATGGTTTGTACTGTATCTTTTCTGATTTTTTCCTACATTCCTGTGTATGTGCTGGGGCCGGAGTTGGGAGAGCTGGAGGGATAGGAAAAGGCAGAGAAAGAGAGAGAGGTCTGCAGCTTGCGCTTCCACTTAATATATCCTGAGCGTTTTCCGTGTACATATGTAAAGATGTGCATGATCCTTTTGAATGACTATATAGCATTTTACAGCTGAATTGTTCATAATTCATTTAACCATTTGCCTGTTACATTAATGTTACTTTCTGTTTTTTCCCTCAAAATAATGATACTATGAGTATCCTCACTATAATGCATAAGCTTTATATATATCTATTCATTTTAAATACTTAGAAATTTCATTTTAGAAATGTCTTGTTTTGGAAAATTTCAAACATACACAGAAGTAAAAATAAAACAATGAATACACGTTTACCATATCCAGGTGGTAGCTGGTATCAACTCACACCCCACACACTCCCTCACCCTCTCAGTTTATTTTGAAGGAAATCCCTGAGATTGTACTATTTCATCCATAAAATTATATGTCTCCAAAAGGCAAGGACTAATTTCTAAATACTGTATAACCACAGTGCTATTATCATATTTTAAAAATTAGCATTATTTTTCTGACCTAACAAAATGCCAATAGCAATATCATTTTTGAGAACATTCCATAAGTATTATGTTTGTTATGTCCATATCTCTATACATATTCTTTTGATCAATTGATTATTCATATTTTCCATGACTTAAATTTTATATAATTGATCCAAAAGAGATTTCTAAAACAATTGTTTCATACTTTCACTGTGATTTTAGAATTGAATTTGGCTTTTACTGTATGTACTCAAAAGCTGTATTTTAGATTCATAAAAACAAATGAATTGTTTTCATGGTTTATACAATTTTGTCAGCATAAAATATTCTTTCTTGTATTTAGTTATTTTTCACCTTGAACTCTGTTTTGTCTAATATAATTACTACTCCTACTTTGTTTTGTTTCTTCATTGATCCTTTTATTCTCTTTCTGTGTTTTTAAAAAGTTGTATCTCTTAGTATAAATACGATTTTTTAATCCAATCAGAGAGCCTCTTATCATTTACTAAGTAAATATAATTCATTCATGTAATTGAGAAAATTGATGTTTGTTCTAGTTTCTGTCATCTTGTTTGATGTTTTCTGTTATACATTCTTGTCACTTCTTTTTAAAGTTCCCTTTATTACCTTTTGATCGATTAGTTGACTTTCTTTTTCTATTCTTGCTGTTTAGAAATTGTATGTAATTTTTATATCTTTCTATAGTTATCATCAATTTTTTCCCAGCTCTTTATTTAAAATTTTTCACACTTACAGAAAAGTGGCAAGAATAATATAATGATCAGGATACTCTTTACCTAGATTCACCAATGGTTAAAATTTGTCATATATGCTATGTAAGCACACATATGAACAGCTTATTTGGCCTGACTGTTTAAGAGTAACCTACAGACATCATGACACCTCACACCTAAATACTGCAGCATATACATGCCCTAACAACAAAGGCATTCCCCCATATGCCACAATCCGATTGTCTCAATTCAAAAGTGTAGCACTGATACAATCCTATTATCTGATGCTCATGTCAGATGTCTCCAGTTGTCCCCAAAATATCTTTTTTTAAATTTCTTTAAAATATAGGATCTAACCAAGTATCGGTGTCATGTTTCTTTAGTCTCCCTTAATTAAAATAGTTCCCCTGTTGTTTTTTTTTTTTAAATCTTTCAGGATATTAGTATTTTTGAAGTAGCCAGTCTAGTTGTTTTGTGGACTACCCTTTAGTTTGGGTTTGTTTGATTATTTTCTCATGATTACACTCAGTTCAAACATTCTTGGCAAGAGTACTACATAGGTGATATTGTTTTCATCACAATGTGTCAAATCGGGAGGTACATGAGGTCAGTTTGTCCTATCATAATTGGTGACATTAATTTTGGTCATTCAGTTAAATTGGAGTTTGCCAGATTTTCCTGTCATCATAGTACATTTCCCCCTTTTTAACTAATCTATAGTGTGACAATTTGAGACTATGTGAATATTCTGTTTGCCAACAACCTTTCCCCCAGTGGTTTTAGTTTTCATTGATGACCTGTGCCTGAGTCAATATTTATGAAAGTGATTGCCTATTTGTACCACTTGGGTAGCTCCTGATCCTTTCTTTAAAATTCATTTCAGGTATCACCTCCTCTAGGAAGCCTTCTCCCACCCTTCCCATTCTGATACAGATGCCTTTCTTTTGTGCTCCTATAGTAACCTGACACCCTACAGTTTGACCAAGTCTAAGCCTAGATTTACTGGGGGTTTCTCCCAGAATTGATGGCATCTTTCTGGAACTTTCCCTCCCTGCCTTCATATCTGTGACTAGGTTTGTGCTTGTTCTTAAATTAGTTTATGTTAGTATCACTCTATATACTCATGGATCCTTTTTTAAAAAATCAAATGCATTACAACGTACGTATAGCCAGTATTTTCGAAGGTCAAATTGTCCAAAATTGGGCAAGTTAAGTCCCATTAAATTATCGCCTGAGTCCTTTGATATACCCATCAGTTTTTTCGTATTTACTTAATTTCTGGCACAAAAAGATGTTGCAAGTTTATCTTTTTATTTTCTTATTCAAAACCTGGATAGAGCCATTTCTTAAAGGAATGCTAGTTCCTTTTCATGGTTAATGGGATTTAGAAGCCAAGATCTAAGGTATGCTCATTGCTGTTGGATTGTTATCATTTCTGGGCCGCTCAGAAGACAAAGCCAATATAGATAGATATAGATACAGATATAAGAGATACACACACATTTTAATCATAAATTCATACCAGTACCCCCGATTTTAATCCAAAACCACAGGATTCTTCTCATTCACTCATTCCATATCTGTATTTTCCTTCTCCCATAGTGAAAATCTTGGTTCAATATTTACTCAGTCCTGTAACACACAAAATAGCTTCATGATTACTGTACCCATACTTTTATTAACAACAAACTTACTAGATTATTTTTTCCCTCAGAATATACCACACTGAGCACATAAAGTCTAAGTACTGTGTTCAAAAGTTACATGGATTACTTTTTTTATTTGGTCCTATTTTTGTTCCACTTAGATTTTTCCCCATATTTATTGATTTAATTTATTTTTGGAATATGTTAACTATTAGTATAGTTACAACAGCAGAATGCACATTCTTTTTATGTGCATATGAAACATTCATGAAGATAGACCCTATGCTATACCATATAATTAGTCTTGGCAAGATTAAAAGAATTGAAATCATACAGTGTATATTCTCACAGTGGAACTAAATTAGAAATCAATAATATATCCTGAAAATCTGTAAATATTTATAAATTTTAAAACACTTCTAAATATTCCAGAAGTAAAGGGGAAATTACAAAGAAAATTAGAAAATATTTTGAACTGAATAAAAGTGAAAGCATAACTTATTAAGATGTCAAAAATTGTAGAATGCAGTTAAAACAGTACTGAAGAGAAAAATATGCCTTTAAATGTTTTTATTACAAAAGAAGAAAATGTGAAACTCAAGGGACTAAGTTTCCACATTAAGAAGCTAAAAAAGGAAACTTGAATTAAGCCCAAAATATGCAGAAGCAATAAGGAAATAATAACGATGAGAGCAGAAATCAGTGAAATAGGAAGTACAAAAAAAGTAGAGTAAATCAGTAAAAACAAAAGCTGGTTAGTTGGAAAAAAAATCAATAAAAGTGATAAACCTCTATAGATTGATCCTAACAATAAGAGGGATAACACAAATTATGAATTTCAGAAATAGAAGAAGGGACATTAATACAGATCCTATAGACATTAAAAGAATAATAAAAGAATATTACAACTTAATGCCAATAAATATGACCTATGTAAAAAATTCTACCAAAAAAAACCAGTATAATAATTGTCTTTAACAAAGATGTAGGAGACAAAAATCAATGTTCAAAAATCAATTACATTTTTATATACTATCAAGCAACAGTTGGTAATTGAAATTAAAAATATAACATCATTTAAAATAGAACTCAAAATTATGAAATACTAAGGGTTAAATTTAATAAAATATGTCACAAGACCTGAATGCTGAAAACTACAAAACATCACTGAGAGAAATTAAATAAAACCTAAAGAAATGGAGAAATATACCATGTTGGTGGATCTGACACTCTCTATTTTAATGTGTCAGTTTTCTTCCAAATAACCTATAGATTCAATGCAGTCCCAACCAAAGTTCAAATTGATTCTAAAATTAGTTTACAAATGAAAAGGAACTAACATAGTCAAGTCTATTTTGAAAAAGAATGAAGATGGAGGACCTACCCTACCTAATTTGAAGACTTTCTATAAAGCTGAAGTAATCCAAACACTGTGATATTGGCATAAGGATAGACATGCAGATCAGCGAAGCAGTTCAGAGATAGACTCACAAATTTATGTTCAGTTGTTTTGTGACAGAGTCGCCAAGGTAATTCAATGAGGAAAGGACAGCCTTTTCAGCATGTGGTTCTGGAACAACTGGATACCCTTATGGAAAAAAGGTGACATTGTGACCCTTACCCCACTCCACACAAAACAAATACTTTAAAATAGATCTAGACCTAAATGGAAAAGCTAAAATTCAAAAACTAAATGAAAGCCTAGGAGAAAATATCTACAACCTTGATCTTTGTAATCTTTGCCTACGTAGGACACAAAAAGTGCATGAACCATAAAAGGAAAAGATTGATAAATTGAGCTTTATCAAAAAATAAATGTAGTAACTCCTGTGGTTCAATAGACAGTATTAAGAAAACAAAAAGGCAAGCTACAGACTAGAAAAAAATATTGCAATACTTATATCTGACAATGAACTTACATTCAAGATATATAGAGAACTGTCACATCCCAATAATAAGACAACCAGTTTTTTTAAAAGGCAAAATATTTTAACAGACATCACAAAAGATGGTATATGGAAGGCCAAAAAGCCTGTAAGATAATTCTCAACATCATTAGTCTTTAGGGAAATGCAAACTAAAGTCACAATGAAATACCCTACACCCACACCAGAATGACTGAAATTAAAGACCCACTGTTCAAAGTGTTGAAAAGTATGTGAGGCAACTGGAACTTTCATACATTGCCAGTGGGAATATAAAATGACGCAACTATTTTGGAAGACAGTTTGGCATGTTTTTATAAAGTTAACATACAACTTAGCCATTTCATCTCTATTTATCCAAGAGAAATGAAAACGTGTCCACACAAAAACTTGTACATGAATGTTCATGGCAGCAAGCCCCAACTGGAGACTACCCAAATGTCCATCAGCAGATGACTAGCTAAACAAAATGCAGAATAGTCACAAACTATTAGCTACCAATGAATAGCATAGTATTGAGTAATAAAGGGGAGAAATTAATGATAGGCTCAACAGCATAGGTGGTTCTCAAAAAATTATTCTGAGTGAAAGAAGCCAAACTCAAAGAGTACATACTTTATGATTGCCTTTATATGAAACTTTAAAAAAGATAAATTTAACATATATGGATAGAAAGCACATCAGTGGTTGCCTGTGGCTCTGTGTGGTGGCTGGATTGACCATAACGGAGCAAAAGGTAGCTTTTTGGTGTGATGGAAAAGTTGCATATTTTTATTGTGGTGATGGTTACTCAGGTGTATAAAAACTTCACAAAAATCATCAAGATATATACTTAAAATGGATGAATTTTAGCACATGACTATGAAGGCGATTTTTGAAAATTGGCAGATTTAAAATTTCAACACCAGTTAAATGAGTAAAATCACATAAGTCTCATTCTTTTCCCTACTGCCTATAATCTGTTCCCATTCATGCCTATAGGTACCAAATTTTATTAGATTTCTTGATTCTTCTATGCTTATTTTTGCAATAAGCATACGTATGTAGATACATATTGTTCCAGGTATCTCACAAAGTTAGCAACTATAAATAATCTTTTGAACCTTGCTTTTTTCTTTTCTTTTATGTTTGAATCAACCAACTTACTATTTTTAATTTATTTTTATTGTATATATTTAGGGTGTACAACATGATGTTTTGATGTACATATATATAGCAAAATGATTATTATAGTCAAACAGGTTTACATATTTATCACCTCTCATCGTTATGTGTGTGATAAAAGCAGCTAAAATCTACTTTGTGAACAAAATTCCAGTATACAATGCATTGTTAGTGATGGTTCTCATGCTGTCCATGAGATCTCTAGGCTTATGCATCCCACCAGACTGCAAATTTGTACCCTTTGACCTACTGCTCCCCATTTCCTCTCCCTCCCCATCCCTGGTAACCACTGTTGTTCTACTCTCTGTTTATAGTTATTTGACTTTTTTTTGAGATTCCATATGTAAGTGAGATTATACAGTATTTTTCTTTCTCTTACTAACTTAATGCACTTAGCATAATGTCCTCCGGGTTCATCTTTGTTGTCCCAAATGGCAGTATCTCCTTTTACAGGGCTGAATAACATTTCATCATTTGCTTATCCATTGATGAACATTTAGGTTGTATTCATATCTTGGCTGTTGTGAATAATGCTTAGCATGGGAGTGCATATATCTCTACGAGATATTGATTTCATTTCCTTTGCGTATATACTCAACGGAGAAATTGCTTGGTCATATGGTAGTTCTACTTTTAATTTTTTGAGGAATCTCCGAACTCTTTTCCACAGTGGTTGTACCAATTTACGTTACCACCAGCAATGTGCAGGATTCCCTTTTCTACACACCCTTGCCAACTCTTACCTCTTGACTTTTGATAATAGTCATCCTAACAGGCCTGAAGTGATATGTCATTGTGGTTTTGGTTTTCATTTCCCTTATAATTATTGATGTTGAGCACCTTTACATGTACTTGTTAACCATCTGTATGTCTTCTTTAGAAAAATGTCTATTCAGGTCCTTTGCCCATTTTTTAATTGAGTTATTTGGGGGCTTTTTGCTGTCAAGTTGTGTCAGTTCCTTATATATTTTGGCTATTAATCCCTTATCAAATGTATGGCTTGCATATATTTCCTTCCAGTCCATAGGCTGCCTTTTCACTTTGTTATTGTTTCTTTGGCTATGCAGAAACATTTTAATTTGATGTAGTCCCACTTGTTTATTTCTAGCTTTCATTGCCTGAGCTTTTGGTGTGGTATCCAAAAAAATCATTGCCAAGGCCAATATCAAGAAGCTCTTCCCCTGTGTTTTCTTCTAGGAATTTTGTGGTTTCAGGTCTTATCTTGAGGTCTTTAATCCAATTTGTATGTGTTATTTGTTTATGGTGCAACGCTTTTTTCAATTACTATATCTTGGTAGTTATTTTTTGACAATATTTAGAAATTTTTCTTATTTTTTCCTATTAATATAATGGTATTATACTCCATTCTGCATATACCATAGTTTATTCAGCCAGTCTCTACTGTATGGGCATTTATAAACAGAACTTATAAGAATTAAAATGCATTTTTCCATTTAATTTTATATACGCATTTAAAATAAAAAAGGAGGTTTTTTTTTTTTTAAATTTTAGAATCACCAAATTACAGGTAGATTGTCTAAGATGTTATTTGAGAAAAATAAATGTCACAAAACTAGATCATCCTGACTGGCCTGGCCAATGACTTCTTCCTCTCATTAGGCTGGTGATCATGGGAAGCAGTGTCAAAATCACAAATGGCTTGGTCAGCCTGGAATCAGAGCAAGAAGAGCTAGTTGAATGATTTTAATCATTAGTGCTTCAAGGAGTTGGAAAGTCATCTCCATAAGTAGGGGGGTGCTTTTGTCTACCTGACTCCATTTTGTTGTTGTTGTTGTTTCCTTATGGCCACCTTCTGACCATACATTTGCCACAGCTTTACCTAACAAAAGTGGCAGAACCAGCTCTGGAATTGCAAGCTTATAGGGGCCACTCCACCCCATATCCCCAATAATCCCACTGGGTATCCATGCTCCGTCTCCCATTTAGGGCTTGTTGGTATCCTGAGGTCTTCTAGGGCTGGATTCCTCCACAGACAGCAAACAGCTGGTGCTGAGCAAAACCCTATAGAATGGATGTGCGTCGCTCCAATTGGGCAGGCGGTGTATGAGTGCAGTTCTCAATGTAGACAGTCAAGTCCTCCTGGGTTCGGGTAACCAGAGGGTCTCACTAGAGTTTAGGCCAGTTAGCTCCCCTGCCCACCTTTTGAGATAATAATGATTCTTCCGTGGCGCCACTAACTTAGCTTTCCTTAGACTTTATTTGTAGGAAATTAGCTGCATGAAATTTGTATACAAGACTCCTTATAAGGAGAAAAACATGAATTCCCATTCCATTTTTATATAATGTTTAAAGGGCTGAAATAAACATGAACTTAAATCTAGAATATTTAAGATATAATACTGGGCAAACACAGCAAGACTGCCTTTGCAATTTCCTTTGGAGGATTTGTGCTTGGAGAATGAGTAGAGCAGAATTAATGCCGAGTCCCTCTGTCTTCCCTCCAAACCTCCATACCCAGTGAGGTCACATCTGCCCGCTTTGTTCTCCCAATTCTTCTGTAAGAGCTAAAAATAACAATATTAGCAAAGCTGACATATTTTTAGTGCCTACTGTATGCCAGTTACTATTCTAAGAGCTTTCTATAGAGCCATTCCTCTAATAGAGCATGCCTGTATCTTTTGCAGTTGTGAAGATGACCTCTCCGAGGACAGAGAGGAGCTCCTGCATGGGATTTCAGAGCTGGACATCAGCAACTCAGATTGTTTCCCATCTCAGCTGCTAGTGCATGGGGCTTTAGCCTTCCCCCTGGGGTTAGATTCCTACCATGGCTGTGTCATAGCGGCTGCCCGCTATGGCCGGGGCCGGGTGGTTGTGACTGGCCATAAGGTATTATTCACTGTTGGTAAACTGGGCCCCTTTCTGCTCAATGCTGTACGCTGGCTGGATGGAGGCCGTAGAGGCAAGATCGTGGTGCAGACAGAGCTGAGAACACTGAGTGGCCTGCTTGCTGTGGGGGGCATAGACACCAGCATTGAACCCAATCTGACCAGTGATGCAAGTGTCTATTGCTTTGAACCCATGAGTGAAGTGGGGGTCAAAGAGCTTCAGGAGTTTGTAGCAGAGGGTGGGGGACTATTTGTTGGCGCCCAAGCCTGGTGGTGGGCCTTCAAGAACCCAGGAGTATCCCCTTTGGCTCGATTCCCAGGAAACCTCCTCCTCAACCCCTTTGGCATCAGCATCACAAGCCAAAGCCTCAACCCAGGGCCCTTTCGTACTCCTAAAGCAGGGATAAGGACCTATCACTTCCGCTCCACCCTGGCCGAGTTCCAGGTTATAATGGGCAGAAAGAGAGGAAATGTGGAAAAGGGCTGGTTGGCAAAGCTAGGCCCTGATGGCGCAGCTTTCCTTCAGATTCCCGCAGAAGAAATCCCTGCCTACATGTCTGTGCACCGGCTCCTGCGGAAGCTGCTAAGTCGATATCGGCTCCCAGTAGCCACCCGAGAGAACCCTGTTATCAATGACTGCTGCAGGGGTGCTATGCTTTCCCTGGCCACAGGTCTGGCCCACTCTGGAAGTGACCTCTCTCTGCTAGTCCCAGAAATTGAAGATATGTACAGCAGCCCCTATCTGCGCCCCTCAGAATCTCCTATCACCGTTGAGGTCAACTGCACCAATCCAGGTAAGAGGGGGCTGGGAGGGAGCTCAGTATTATGGGGACAGGGTGACTCTGCAGCTCATTGCAGAGGTCTCATCACCTCCAGAGGGCAGTCTCCATCCTTTGCCATGTACTGTGGAGAAGGCCAGGGTTGGGATTTTAGGTACTGTTTAGAAGAGTTGAGTTGGGGCAGCAAGCAGGGAAGAAACGAGCAGAGGTCAGGACAGGTCTCTGGAAATGGAGATGGTATCACAGAGGAGGGATGAAGTCGGCATGCCCTTTCTACGCCTTTGGCAGGCACCAGATACTGCTGGATGAGTACCGGGCTTTACATACCTTCAAGGCAGATCATAGAAGTCTCCTTGCCTGAAGCTGCTGCCTCTGCCGACCTGAAGGTAAGGCCGTGCCCTGTCTCACCATGAGACATGGAACCCAAAGGCTCCTGCTTGCACAGTCAGCATCATATTTGAGTCTCATAAAACCCTATTGGCAATACAAGGCAGATATTTGTACCCCTATTTTAAGGATGAGGCAACTAAGGTGCAGAGAAGCTTATTGATTGATTTAAACGTACAGAGCTCACACATTGTAGAGCCCAGGACTCAAACCCAACCAACTCTAGCTTTTAAGTTTTGTGCTTTTAACTTACGTCATGGAGTGGGGAATAAGAGAGATATCAAATGGAAGGGTCCCTAGCACACACTAGGCATTCAGTAAACCTTAGTTCTCTTTCCATCCCCATGTACATTTCGCACAGTAGCACAAGGTCTTTCTGACTCTGGCTGCTTCCACATGACACCAAAGACTATTCTCGATTACTCAGTCCACCTTCTGCTCTGTCACTTTCATATACACAAACTCCATGCAAAATTAATTTGTCATCCTGCTGTGTTCCCTTTGACAGTCACTGTTATGGTTAGGGTCTGTTCTGTGCCTGTTTCTATCCTGGAACTGGTTTAGCATAAACCTAGGGAAAATAATGCCAGGGTTCTACCAAGTACCTGCCCAGGAAGGGGGCCTTGGAGAGCAGGGAGGAATTGAATCAACCCCCCACTACATCAGCCGGTCACACTGCCTCCCACTGGGCCCTCTCTCTAATCCACAGAAGGCAGCGTTCCCTCTGTCCCAGCCCAAATTCCAGAAACACCACCATGGAATGCACAATCCAGGACTCTGTCTGTCACAGAGGCACCAAGGGGCCATTTATGGGAGTCTGCGCTTCTCAGAATTGGCCTTACAGGTTACACCTGGTGCTCTTCACAAGCCCTTTGGAGAATGTTCACATATAATGACCTCAAGGAATGCTGCAGTTGCAGGGTTTTATCAAGGCCAGGCTTGCATGGGGTCATGGCTTAATGACCTTTGCTGAGTCCTCACCTCCTGGCCTCTCTTCCACCCACACATGCCCCATGGTGACTCCGTGGGGGGCTCTCTCTGCTCCAGATACAGATTGGTTGCCACACGGACGACCTGACCAGGGCCAGCAAGCTGTTCCGAGGCCCACTTGTGATCAACCGGTGCTGTCTGGACAAACCCACAAAATCCATCACCTGCCTCTGGGGCGGCCTTCTCTATATCATCGTGCCTCAGAGCAGCAAACTGGGTTCTGTGCCCATCACCGTGAAGGGGGCTGTGCATGCTCCCTACTACAAGCTGGGTGAGCAGAAGCCCAAGGGTGCACCCTGAGGGAGAGGGAGGTGACTGGGCGCTGTTTGGTATAGGAGGAGAGAGACACATCAGTGGAGGAAGGAGGGTCGGCTTCCTTATATTCAGCTTGGGGCCACCGAGATAAAGACCAGACCACATCCTTGGGGGCTTCATAGAAGAAGGACAGAGAGGAGAGATACAGTTGTTGTCCTCCTGGGGCCCAAGTTTATGTTGTAACTTACGGGATTTGGGAAAGTGTGTCTCAAGCCCCATGGCCTCTCTTCCTAGGAGAGACATCCCAGGAGGAGTGGAAGAGGCGCATCCAAGAGAACCCAGGACCCTGGGGAGAGCTGGCCACGGACAACATCATCCTGACGGTGCCGACCGCAAACCTCCGTACTCTGGAGAACCCGGAGCCAGTGCTCCGCCTCTGGGATGAGGTGATGCAGGCCGTGGCCCGACTGGGAGCCGAGCCCTTCCCTTTGCGTCTGCCTCAGAGGATTGTTGCCGACGTGCAGATCTCAGTTGGTGCGTGCTCTGAGCCAACCCTCCGTGCATGCCGCCTCCAAGTGCCTCCCTTTCTTTCAGCCTCCATGCAGTGGTCAGCCAGAAGGGTCAAAACGTTCTGCTAGCAAGACATAGAGATGTAGTCCTTGCTATTTAAAGGGAAAGGAAAAAATGTATATAAGAAATAAATAACGGTTTAAGTCACTGTATCAAGAGATACCATCAGAGACATCAAGAGATATCACCTGAGCTTCCACAGGGGGACTCCAAGTAGTGGATAAAAAAGGTGGAGGGCCTTGACATAGGTCAGAGTGGTTGGGAGAGGAAATTTTACAACTTTGAGAAGACATTGCCTATGGGTTAAGGAGCCTTAAATAATAAGAGTGGCGTACAGACATTAAAGTCCCTCATTTTCTTGGCTTACCTGGTAAAGTACTATCCATGTGGGCAACTCCATATCTAAATAACAAGAGGAGGGACCACTCCTTTCATTCACCCTCAAAGAGTTGTGAATTTTGAGAAAAGGGTTTAATGACATGGGTTCACATGGATAAGGCATCCTCATAAAAATGGAAAAATTGGATGGCAGCATCAATGACTCTTTGTAACCTGCATCCTCTCCCATAGCCACACGATTTCGTATTTCAGATCCGAGGGAGATAAAGGCATTCTTACAGAATGAGAGGGTAGGAAGGAAGCCTGGGAGGGCCTTCTGAGCATTATGGGGTACCAGAAGTTGCCTGGGGCTACTAGGTATTTTAAAAGAAGCGATATAGACGAGAATTTTGTGAGTCGAGTGGGAGGAACCCTAACCCTGTGTTCCTCCATCCTGCATCTTCTAGGCTGGATGCATGCAGGGTACCCCATCATGTGTCATCTGGAGTCAGTGCAGGAGCTCATCAATGAGAAGCTCATCAGAACCAAGGGGCTGTGGGGCCCTGTCCACGAGCTCGGCCGCAACCAGCAGCGGCAGGAGTGGGAGTTCCCCCCGCACACCACCGAGGCCACCTGCAACCTGTGGTGTGTTTATGTGCATGAAACAGTCTTGGGCATCCCTCGAGCCCGTGCCAATATTGCCCTGTGGCCCCCAGTGCGGGAAAAGAGAGTCAGAATCTACCTGAGCAAGGGTCCCAATCTGAAAAACTGGAATGCGTGGACCGCACTGGAAACGTATTTACAGGTACTGGGCAAAGATGAGGGGGTGATGGGAGCCCTCTACTGTGGAAACAAACAGGGCAACAATGTTTGGTGATGGTCTAGTGACCAAGAGAGCTCCCACTGCACCTGTCTCCCACACTAAGCCACAGGAGGCCCTGCGAAAGCCCCAGTGTGACAGTCCTCTTGGATGCTGCCTCTCAGTGCATGGCTTTGCATGACCCTAAGGTGGACGCAGTAGCCTCAGTTTCACCCTCCGCCCCGCAGAGATACATGAGGGTGGATGGAAAGCACTGGGAAAGGTTAAAAATGGCAGAGGCAAGTGTAGTACTATAAATATACTTGCTTCCTCTGGTTTTTAAAGCCAGACATACCTGAGATTAAAGCCAAACCCTCCTACTTAATAGCTATCTAAAACCAAACAATCCCCCTGCCATACACACAATACATGCAATATGTCCTGTGTTTCCTTAGATGAGTATACCACCTTCTTGTGACTTGGCTGTGCTTCAGACTCCACCTTGTATAGGCAATCCAAGACTCCTCCCTGACCTGGACACGAATGTTGCCTTTGCTCTGAACTCTTGTTCCGTGCCCTAGTTCTGTCTCCCCAGTGCCTGGAGCACTTCTTGGCACACTGTGGAGAATTTCATCGCCTTGAATTCTGGAGCTCAGTCTCAAGCCAGGCATGCTCTATTCTGGTTCTTCCACCTGCTCGAGTTCCTCTCTGTTCATTCCCACTGCCGTGAGAATGATTGGAAACAGCCAGGGAGGCTCTACTTTAACCTTTTACTGCTGCTTTGTGCCAGGAACAAAAGTTTCTCATCAGTGAAATAAAGTTGGCCTTGGTCTAGGGAACTGTTCAAGTCCCTCTTAACTCAAGCTCTGTAACCCTGGCTAACATGGGCTATTTCCAATAGCCTCAGGGTGGCTTCCTTTTTCTAAAATGGTAACTTACTCTTAATTCTAGCTACCCAGACTGTCTATAGTGTTCTGCTTCTACTTGACTCACTTTTTTCTCCAAAGACCATTTTAGTAGCCTTGCAAATGGACACAGACCTATGCTTAATAAGGATTTCATTGTCAGGATAGGGTGGGAGTTTCTCAATTGTTGAGGTTTAACTTTGCAGCTATGAAAGATGAAAGGGTTTTTCTACTTTAGCCAATTTTAAGTCCTTGTATACTGTCCTATCACTTCTTTCATGATCTAGTGAGATATATGAATGATGATACTGGTAGTAAATACTGATTAGAATCACTGCAGTTATTACCACAGGCCTCACTGATTGAGTGTCCACCTGGTGCCAAGCACTGTGCTAGCCCCAAGGCCCTTCTTAAGATTAGAATGTAGGGGGAGCAGAATGTGAGGCCAGTCAGCAAAACGGAGGAGAAAAGCTCAGTGAAAGATATGAAGCTGAATTGTAAGGGGTTAAATACGTTTAACTCACTTATTATAGTGTTTGTTGGAACCTCTTTTTGTAGATTAGATGTCTCATCCTGATTTTTCTTTCTCTTTCCAGCTACAGGAGGCCTTTGGGTGGGAGCCCTTCATCCGTCTCTTCACTGAGTATAGGAACCAGACCAACTTGCCCACAGACAATGTCGACAAAATGAATCTGTGGGTCAAGATGTTCTCCCACCAAGTGCAGAAGAACCTGGCTCCGTTCTTTGAGGCCTGGGCCTGGCCTATCCAGAAGGAAGTGGCTACCAGCCTGGCCTATCTGCCTGAATGGAAGGAAAATATTATGAAATTATACCTCCTCACACAGATGTAAGGAGTGCCCATCGAGGTGGCAGGTAGAGAGGTTTGGGGAGGTAGGCAGAGATGGGGATTCACTCCTCTACCTCTGCCCCCTAGGGTCTGGCCTTGTCCTCTTAGCTCACCGCCCCTGTACCTTATTACTGACTTCTGTCTCTAGGAAGTGGGTTAAGAACATAGCCCAAAGTAGAACCAGAGCTTCTCAGGAATAAGGCCTCTGTTTATGAGTCTTATTTCTCTGCTCTCAGCTGTAAGATTCCCTCCTGACCCTGCATTGGCCTATTTCTGAGAGCTTTGGTACCTTTTTCTATACCAGCCCTTGATTCCCCATCGTGGGCCATATCCCATAGCGGGTGGTTCTCATCTTGACATCCTAAGGACTCTCTCTGGCCTTTTATTTTTGACCAGTTGTTCCAAAAACCTGACCATAGAACTCAAGTGGAACACAAATTTACCATGAGAACCAGACAGCTCCCTCATGACTCATGTATTTTATGTCTTGAGTAGTTTTCAAAGTGCTTGAAAAGCAGTCTGGTATAATGGGAAGAGCCCAGACTTAGGGTTAGCTCTTGGGATATTCATTTCATCTTTGCACTCCCATTTCCTGTGTGTGAAATGGGGATAAAAATCCCTGCCTCCCAGCGTTGTCATGAAAGTTCAGATTGATAATTCTGAAGAGGTTTGTGAGCTCTGCAGTGCATGCCATCTAAGGGGTGGTTCTATTTTCTCCTGGTCCACCGGATAATGAGCTTATTGCTTCCCCTCCTCTCCTAGAGCTTAGAGATTGAGATCATCATCTCTATGAGTAGATTCCCCATATCTAAATCCTGGGTTTTTCACCTACTAGTTGTGTAACCTGGGCAAGTTCCTTAACTTTTGCTGTTATTCAGTTTTCTCATCTATTAAATGGGATCTATTTCATAGGATTATTGTGAAGATTAAATTTTATGGTACCTCTAAAAGTGATGATAACAGTAGCTGGCAGTGAGTAGGTGTTGAGAAAATGTCAGCTGCCATTATTATTATCGAATTAACTCGATATTGTTTGAGAGCTAGGCTTCACTTTTAGGTGGTATTTACAGAGACAGTCATAGTTAATTCTGTTCCATCCTCCACTTTATACAGCAACCTCTGGATTCTCGATTCTGGGATGTTGCTTTATGAACCTAAAGGAAAAACTCTAAATTCACAATGGGAGTTTTCAAAGCTACTTAGGATTTGGTCTCTTTACCTAATTCTATCTTTCAGATCAAATTCCTTCTTCGATTAAATCAAGAGTGGAAGTCTTGAAAAAACCAGAACAATTCCATGGTAACATTTGTCCTTTGCAAACAGTAGGCATCTGGCTTCGTGATGGTGTTTCTATTTCTGTATTGACACAGACTCAAGACACAGTCACAGGAGTTACTCACCAGTTTGGCAGCAGAAGTCCACACACAGAGAACTTGACTTTGGAATAATTATGCATAGAGCTGACCCAAACTTCATTTAATTACCTTACAATCAAAGATTCTCCTAAGTTTTCTTCTAATTTTATTTAGAAGAAATTCCCATTCCTTTATAGTCTTAACTAGAGTTGGGTCCCTAGGATTGATGTTGTATACATCCAGCCAGTTTCCCTTTAGCTCCCTTCTTTTAATTAAATTATTTCAGTATGCCATTTTATTTGTATAATTGGTAATGGGTGGATGTGGAGTCAATAAGATTTGAACTATATCATGTTTTTCTTTGGATTTCTTTATTATATCATTTCTTATTCCTAGAATTATTTCCCTTTATTTCATGAATATCTATTGTCTAGGTGCTTTGAACATAGATGTTGAGTATTCATTCAACATTTAAAATAATGGCTATCAATTACAGTGTGTTGAGCATGTGCCAGCTATTGTACTGGTTCCTTTATATAGATTGTTTCGTTTAATCTTCACAATAATTTCATGAGGTAGAAACTATTATCACTCCCATTTCATGAAGGAGAGAACTGAATTTTATGGATAGTAAGTAAATTATCTAAGGCTATATTGCTAATAAGTGATAGATCTGGGATTTGAACCCAGACACTCTGATTATAGAATGGACATTCATAACTACAGTGCTTTGAATGACCAAATAGATGAGTAAATAAATAAACCAACCAGCAAACAGAAGGGCTGCTATGTGCCTACTTGGCAGAGCTTTGGCTGCTCATATTTATCCCTCACCTAATTTTTTCTGAACAAAAAATCCCTTGATTATCCCAAATGCCAGTTCAAAGGAAGAATTTAATGTAGGCTCCTCAAGTGCTTCCCAGTAGACCTGCTAGGGTGAGCCCTTTAGTGTCAGCCAAGTCATTTAGGCCCCGGTTTATTCAAGTTTCAGCCATTCTCTTTAGGGCACCATGAGAGCATTCTCTGTATTGGATTTTGAATTATGTGCTATTTTAGTAAAATTCCTGACTCCCAAAGGTCCCAGACACTGCATATTCTCAGAAAGGAAATTAGCTCCTCAATCTTTTAGAATAATATTAGTGTCCATTCTTGCCCTCTTTTTTCTTTCTTGCCCTCAGATTTTAGCAGTACAGCCTAGTAGTAGTACAGCCTGGGGATCTTTTAAAAATATAAAGTTATTCATGTTACTCCCCTATCTAAAAGCCTCCAGTGGGATTTCCAATTTAAGATGATGGACTGAACATGTAAGTTTACTTCCCCTCCCTCCTCAGGCCCCACTGAAATTGAAGTCAAGAAATGCAAAAGGAAATTGACACATCTCAGCAAAGAAAACTGAAGGGATTTGTTTATAAGTGGAGAAGATCTCAACACGTTTCTGGAAGAGAGAAGTGGATGAAGCATGATAATGAGTGAATGAGTGAAGGTACCTTTCAGACAGAATATAAGCTGATCTGAACAGCATAACCCCAAAGAGACTTGAGACCTGAAAACTTTATCTACGAAGAATTACAGCAGTTGTAAAATTAAACCCCTTCCTACTCTGCCCCCACCCTTGTGCACAAAAACACAGGCAGGCTACTATCGGTATCAGTTAAAAATTTGTTGTTGTTGTTGTTGTCGTTTATATGAAGGAATTGAATAAACTGCCTGAGGAGAGGTAAGAGTTGGTGTTTCAGAATAAAATTCCTCCTTTTGTGGAAATTAGTGGCCCCTAACCTATCAGCTAATTCTCTCCTGACAGTTTAGACCCCTACTCAAGTTCCCAGTGCCTCCAGGCATGAAGAAGCTTACCGGAGTAACAGATCTGTCCATACAACAGCAGAGGAAACCCACACCAACTCCTATAAAAGTTAGCAGTTACATGGATCTTAAATGATCAGTTAGGAATTCCCATAGGTGGGAGGGAGGGAAGAGCAGGGAATGAGCATTAAAAAAAGAAAATAACCAGATGGTATTAGGGGGTTTCAAAATATGACAAACTCTGAGGGAAACAAAGTTAATGTGGAAAAAATAACTTAAAATTCTAACTATGTCTTCAGAGAGATTTGAGGTATATTTGTAAGATGAAAACACGATACCACAAATAAAGAAAAAACTCTGAGAAGAAGAGCCCTTTGAAAGTGAAATAAGACTACCAGAAGTATTCAGTAGACAGGCTAGAAAACAAAGTTGAAGGAATATTCCCAGATGTAGAGCAAAAAGAAATAAACAGAAAATATGGAGAAAGGAAAGAGACACAGGCAATCCGTATCTAATTGTTAGGAGTTCCTAGAGGAGAGAACACAGAAAATATAGATGAAGAAATAAAAACAAAAGAATTGAAGAATAGAGCAAAGTCTCCAGATTGGAGGGGGCCAAATACATCCTATATCTAGACACAATCTTGTGAAATTTTGGAATATTAAGCATAGAGGGAAGATATTAAAAGTGCCCAAAAGGAAAAAAAATTAGGTTATCCTGGTTAGCTCAACAAAAAAGGGATAAGAAATAGACAGGCAGCAGATTTTTTTATCAGCAACACTGAATGCTGCAAATCAATGGAGCAATGTCTTCACACAGATTATGAGAAATTTTTGTACCCAGAATTCCATAGCAAGGGAAATCATCAAGAGTAACATCAAAATGAAGACATTTTCTGACATGCAAGTTTTCAGAAAGTCTACCTGTCTTGCACCTTTACTAAGGAAGTACATTGAGGAAATTCTCCAGTAAAATGAGAATGGAAACCAGGAAGGCAGAAGAAATGGGATCCAGAGAACAATGGACCTCACTCAGGATGTCTCAGTCTAGAGTGACAGTTATCCAGCAGACCCGTTTCAGATGAAAGCTCACAGTCTTGGGCTTTCTGGGAAGAATGTGCACTCTGTGCCATAGATAGTGTCATTGAGAAGCTGGAATGTTTGAGAATATTCTTTAGTCAAGAGAAAACAAAGATAAATAAAAAATATCTCAAGAAATTCAGCCCAACTATGAAGCAAAATGCAATGGGGCATGATTTTCAGTTACTCATGGAGCATAAGACAAGACTCAATTTGACATTGGCGGTAGGTACATTTCCTTTCCTGTGGCACAGGCATCATGACATTGAATGCATAGGGAAGAAAATATCCTAGCTTTTACTTGTGTCTTGGTGAGAAGTATTTACATAGCCAAAATAATGTAGATGTCATGTCTTGCTATTCAGTGTTCTGATCAGCGTATTGACAAAACATGATAGGCTTAATTTTTTCAGAACTGAAGTTGAAAGTAATTAATTCTGACAAGGAAAAAGAATGCAGAAAAAGGCCGTGAATTAGTTGGGGGAAGAAAGGTGGAAGGAAGAATAGGCCTACTTATATATTCAAAGTTGGGATAAAAAGATAAGATCTTCAGTTAATGGAACAAGAACTAGAGAATTAGTGTATTGTTCAAAGCTATAAATTAAGCCAATAGAAGTATTAAAAAGTGATATATCTATCAAACATTTGGAGAAAGATGGGCAAAGCAAAGAGGTAATAGAGTAAGTTAAATCCTTATCTTTTATAAAGGGGAATTATTAAAGATTGCCTAAAGTTAATAAGTCAAGAAATTATTGTTCAAACATACTATTTAAAGTTAGGGAGTTAGTTACCAGATGATCTAAAATTAGATATTATTAAAAACATTTCCTCTAGGGAGTTGGACTAGGATTAAAAAGGGTGGGGTGGGAAACTGTGTTTTTCATTTTAAGTCCTTCTGTACTATTTAATTTTTTACCTTGTGCATGTGTTGCTTTGAAAAAATTTTTAATAAACTCAAATAAAAATCCTTCAGTGGCTTTACATTGATTAAGATACAATCCAACCCAAACCCTTAACATGGCTTTCAAGGCACTCAAGTATCTAGATCCCCCCAATGTGTATATGGTCATCATATTGTTCCACTGCTCTCTATTTCTAGCCATACTAAATATCTTCCAATTATGCAAACACACTTCACCTTCTTTTGCTTGTACATGTGTTCCACAAAAGACAAAGCCTACCCCTGATCTCACCATGTGTGGTAATTAAGCTTACTTTCTAGCAGGTTTTCAATTTTTCAATATTTTTTGAATGAAGGCACATCCAACAAAGCATTGGATGAAGATTTCCAACTGTTGTGCTTTTCCAAGAAGGCCTTTGATGTTTGTCCCTATTCTAGGAAACATTTCAAGGAAGACTATATGAGGCTGTAAGCTTTCCTGCACTGCTATTCATTTGATAGCTTCAGTAAGTTTTACTGTTACATGAGGCCAGCTGGTGTCAAAGGATTTCTGTCCATCTGTCATCTCCTTGGCATGCTCTTTGCCACTTTCCCTGAATATCGTAACCTCTTTCCAGCTATTTTTACCCTTCTACTTAGGAGAAACTGTGAAGTAGATAATAGAAGTATCTACCTACCAAATTTTTTTCTTTTAGTTTTATTTTTAATTGATACATACTAATTGTACATATTTATGGGGTAGTGTGATGTTTTGATACATGTATACCTCGTATAATGATGAAATCAGGGTATTTAGCATATCCGTCACCTTAAACATCGATCGTTTCTTTGTGGTGAGAACATTTAAAATCCTCCATTCCAGATGTTTTTTAATACACAGTACAATGTTGTTAACTTCTGTGCCCAAACTTATTCCTTCTATCTGACTGTAACTTTGTACTCGTTGACCAGTTTCTCTCCTTTCTGTCTCCCATGGACCTTCCCGAGCTTCTGGTAACCACTGTTCTGCTCTCTACTTCTCTGAGATCAACTTTTTTAGATTCCACATACGTGTAAAATCGTGCAGTATTTATCTTTCTGTGTCTGGTTTATACCACTTAACATAATGTCCTTTAGGCCCATCCATGTTGACGCAAATTACGGGATTTTTTTGTGGCTGAATAGTATTCCATTGTGTATATATATATATGTAGCATTTCTTTATCCATTCATCTGCTGATGGACATTTAGGTTGATTCCATATCTTAGCTGTTGTGACTAGTGCTGCAATAAACATGCGAGCACAAACATTACTTCTACATACTGATTTTATTTCCTTTGGATACATAAACAGTAGTAGGATTTCTAGGTCATATGGTAGTTCTATTTTTAATTTTTGAGGAATCTCCATGTTGTTTTTCATATGGCTGTACTAGTTTATATTCCCAACAACAGTGTATATGAGTTCCCCTTTCCTCACATCCACCACAGCACTTATTTGTTGTCTTTTTGATGATAGCCATTCTAAATGGACAGAGGTAATGTCTCATTGTGGTTTTGGTTTGCATTTACCTGATGATTAGTGATGCTCAGAATTTTTTCATATACCTATTGGCCATTTGTATGTCTTTGGAAAAATGTCTATTCAGGTCTTTTTCCCATTTTTAATTGAATTATTTGTTTTTTATTATTGAGTTACTTGGGTTCCTTATATATTCTGAGCATTAACCCATTGCCAGATGCCTAGTTTGCAATATTTTCTCCCATTCCGTAGATTTTCTCCACACTCTGTTGTTTGTTTCCTTTGCTGTACAAAAGCTTTTTAGTTTAATATAGTCCCATTTGTCTATATTTGCTTTTGTTGCCTGTGCTTTTAAGTTATTATCCAAAAAAAATCCTTGCCCAAAAAATCCTTGTCCAGACCAATATCATGAAGTGTTTCCCCTATGTTTTCTTCTAGAATGTTTATAGTTTTGGGTCTTAAATTTAAATCTTTTATCTATTTTGAGCTAATTTTTGTACATGGTGACAGATAGTGGTCTAGCTAAAGATCTGTTTATTTTGTTTATCTTCTTTAAAAAATCAAATCTGTTTCATTGATCTTTTGTATTTTTTTAATCTTTATTTCATTTACTTCTGCTTGATCTTTATTATTTCTTTCCTTCTACTAGTTTTGGGTTCAGTTTGTGCTTATTTTTCTAGTTCCTTGAAGTGAAATATTAGATTGTTTATATGAGATTCTTCTGCTTTTTATGTAGGCATTTATTGCTATAAACTTCACTCTTTGAATTGTTTTTCTGCATCGCACAGGTTTTGGTATGTTGCATTTCCATTTTCGCTTGTCTCAAGGAATCCTTTAATTTCCCCATTGACCCATTGATTGTTCAAAAGCAAATTATTTAATTTCCACATATTTGCGTAGTTTCCAAAGTTCTTCTTGTTACTGGTTTCTAGTTTTATTCTATTGTGGTCAGATGAGATCTTTGATATGATTTCAGTTTTGAAAAATTTGTTGACTCTTGTTTTGTGGCCTAACATATAATCTATCTTGGAGAATGTTCTATGTGCTCTTGTAAAAAATGTGTGTTCTATACCTGTTGGGTGGAATATTCTGTAAATAAATGTCTGTTAGGTCCATTTGGTCTAGAGTGTACTTTAAATCTTATGTTTCTTTGTTGATTTTCTGTCTGATCTGTACAATGCTGAAAATGTGGTGTTAAAGTCGCCTGCTACTATTGTATTTCAGTCTCTCCCTTTAGATCACTATACACATACACACACACACACACACACACACACACACATACATACACACACACACATGTATATTTATATTTGGGTGCTCTGGTGTTGGGTGCATATATACTTACAACTGTTATATCCTCTTGCTGAGTTGATTCCTTTATCATTATATAATGACCTTTTTGTCTCTTTTTACAGTTTTTGACTTAAAGTCTATTTTTGTCTGATATAATTATAGCTACACTGCTCTCTTTTGATTTCCCTTTGCATGAAATACCATTTTCTATTTCTTCTCCTTCTGTCTATGTGTGTCCTTAGAGATGAATTGAGTCTCTGGTAGACAGCATATTGTTGAGTTTTATTTTTTATCCATTCAGCCACTCTACATCTTTTAATTGGGAATTTAATCCATTGACATTCAAGTTTATTATTGACAGGTAAGGACTTCTGCCATTTTGTTAATTGTTTTCTGGTTGTTTTATATGTCTGTTATTCCTTTTTTCCTCTCTCATTGTTTACCTTTGTGTTTTCATTATTTTTTTTTTCTAGTGATAAGCTTTGATTCCTTTCTCTTTCTTATTTGTGAGTCTGCTGGAATTTTTTCTTCATGGTTACTGTGGGGCTTACATTAAAAAAATATAGTTATAATAGACTATTTTAAGCTAATAACAACTTTGGTTGCATACAAATACTCTAGCCTTTTGTTCTCTCCCCAACAATTTATCATTTTCTGCCTTAATTTACATTTTTATGTATTGTTTGTTCCTTAACAACCTATAGCTATAGTATCATTGACCATTTTGACTTTTCATCTTCATACTAGAGATTTGAAAGATTATATACCACCATTATAGTAATGAAGTATTCTGAATTTGATAACGAATTTACCTCTACCAGTGAGATTTATACATCATATGTCGAAGCACTCCCCTAAGCATTTCTTGTAAGTCCAGTCTAATGGTGATGAGTTACCTTAGATTTTGCTTATCTAAGACCTTGTATCTCCCTCTTTCTGAAGGAAAGCTTAGCTTGGTATAGGATTCTAGGCTGACGGTTTTTTTCTTCCAGCACTTCAAATGTGTTATCCCATTCTCTCCTGGCCTGCAAGGCTTCTGTTGAGAAATCTGCTGATAGTCTAATTGAGATTCCCTTATATGCGACTTGATGCTTTTCTTTTTATGCTTTTAAATTTTTTTGTCTTCCACTTTAAACAGTTTGATTGTAATATGCCTCAGAAAGGACCTTTTTGTGCTGAATCTGTTTGGGATCCTTTGAGCTTCATGGATCTGGCTGTCCATATCTCTCCCTAACTTGGAAGGTTTTCAGCTATTATTTTGTTAAATAATCTTTCCATGCCTTTTCTTCATTTCTTCTCCTTTTTAAATTACCACAATGTGAATATTTGATCACTTAATAATCCCATAAGGTCCATAGGATTTCTTCACTCTTTATCATTCTTTTTTTTTTTTTCTTTTCCTGTAACTGGCTTATTCCAAATGGCATGTTTTCAAGTTCAAAAACCTTTTCTTCTGCTTGATCTAATCTGCTGTTGAAGCTCTCAGTTGTATTTTATATTTCATTCATTAGCTTTTCTAGCTCCAAGTTGTCTATTTGTTTTTTTGTTGTTGTTTTGTTTGTTTTGTTTTTTCATGGTGTGTCTTTGTTGAAGTTCTTATTCAGATCATGAATTGTTTTACTGATATTGTTGAATTGTCTATGTTTTCTCATATCTCACTGAGTTTCCTTACCATTATTTTGGATTCCTTTTCAGGCAGTTCATAAATTTTCATTTCTTTGGGGTCAGTTACTGGAGAATTATTGCTTTTTTTAATGATGTCATGTTTCATTGCTTTTTCATGTTTCTCGTATCCCTGCATTGATGTCTGTGCATCTGGTAGAATGGTCACCTCTTCCAACTTTGTAGAGTGGCTTTTGTGGGAAAAGACTGTCACCTGCAGATGTGCCCTAGCATGCCAGTTGAGTAGAGTATGTTAGCTTTGGTTTCGGGTAGGCACAGTAGTGTAGTCTTCTGCAGCTTCTTCAGCTGAAGTTAATGTCAGCAATGCCTGCAAGTATCTCAGTGGCTTAGGCTGTAGAAGTTTATGTGGCTGGACTGCCTACCCAGGTCCTCTGAAGGCGAGACACTGAGCTGGTCTGCACTCTGAAGAGCCAGGGATGGATAGCTGGCGGCTCTGTTCAGGTGCTGCTCTCCTGGAGGCTGGGTGGTGAGCTGGTTTGTGCTTCACGGAAGTGCAGGTCTGGCCAGCCAGTGGCTCTGCTAGGGTGCTGCTCCCCTGGGGGCAGGGCACTGGGCTGGTCTGTGCTTCCTACCAAGTTTCTTGTGTCCTACTATCCCTAGTCTCTTGATAACTGTTCCATCTCCATCTTCATTAACATTTCTATCTGAAGATAAATATTTGTGTAAAGATCTTTTTTCATCTGAGTCAGCATCTCCTCTATTTTCCATGTATCATTAGGTTCTGGAATAGAGATTTAACCCTCACAAATAAGAGGGGTTTCCAGATGGCTCATGTTATCTCACACACACACACACACACACACACACACACACACACACAAACCCAAATTCTTTTATGTCTTCCACCACCCCACTCGGTCTGCATTCTGTAAAAAGAAATTCAAATATGCCCTTAGTTTACTTTCCTCTACTGTCTAACTCCCAAAGTCAATTGGAGCTCTCTGATGAGTGTTGGCCTTACAGCCAATCTTTAACAGCAGTATTTATCAGAAATCCTTCCTATCTCCTCTTCACAGGCTCAATCTCTGATATACTTAGTGCCTAAATCAGTGTTCCCATTCAAGGTTACAACCTTACTGAATATACATTCCTAACGGGCCAATAGGTATCTAGCTATGGCCTTAGATGTTGACTATTTTTGCTGACAAAAATAACCTACCTTATCCCTCTTTCAAGACTATTTCCCTTCTATGTTCTCTATTGCTTGGAAATCCTTTGGACCCCTAATTGGCTTCCATTTTTCAAAGGATTTCTTTTTCTGACCCACATCATTGAAGTCAATATTCCAAGTATGGTAGAAAAAGGGTAAAGAGTACTACACTTTTGAGAGATCTTTCTTTTAAATGCAAAACACCAACTCCACTGCTAAATCAAAAGAACTAAGAAATGCTACTTATGCAATTGGATTCTTATGCATTTGAATGCTGTAAAGTATTTCTTTGATAGAAGAACTTGGGTAGTTTATTATTCATGTTCTAGTCTCAGTTTGGGTGGTAGGTTTCATAGGTGCTCATGATATTAGAAATAAATAGAATAAAAAAATTAAGTAGGTAAAGAGAGGTGCGGGAAGCATCCCCAAGTTTTAAAAAACAGCCGTGTATTGGCCAGTGATGACAGTCAGGAACCAAGGTTTATGTTAATACAAATATGTGCACCTGAGGGACATTAAAAGTTATTTCTATTCATCTGAACTGTATTGGAAATTAGTTAGGAAATATGTACATGTAGGTACTAAAAAATTGTCTCCATGAGTTGCTTCAATACTGACATAAAATTGTCACATACTGCCAAAATTACTTAATGTAGTTGAAGTCTGAGATAGTGCCCATAGTGGGGGGACAGGACAAAATGATCAAACAATCTATCAAAGGGTCCAGAAGAGGTCCCATGGGCTTAGAGAGAAGCCCCCTCTTCTTCCTGGACAGAACTGTAGTCCAGGGCCCAGGTATATACAGCAGGCTACACCTATGCCTCATCCTATTGTCCATGAGATATCTGTGCTTTAAATAGTAGTCAAGAACCTGAAAAGAGGCCATGAACTCTTCCTTCACCCTGCACCAAGATAGAGATGGGTGAGGCAACTCTTATTTTTTAAAACATAGTTTTTCCTTTTGTTCTTGCTGCCTATGTAGCCCTAGAGACAAACCATTAAAAAGGAAACAATAATAAGCCTTACTTAAGACTTTTGACATTTAATCATAGAAAACTGGCACTATGACTTATTTATTGGTTGTTCCCAATACCTAGAGCAGATTCAAATCTTAGGTCCTCATAGGAAAACCTGACATAAACTATTTCAGCTGGCAAAATCACTAAAAAAGACAAACAGCTGACCTGTGTCATTAGTGCTAGAGTGACCTTTTGCATAAAGCTTAGTGGATCTCTAGTACTGTAGAAAGAAGGACTTTTTAATGGGATGAGGAGGGGAAAATTCTCTTAGGTGTAGCTGATAATGTTGTTAATGCCCTCCGGCCAAAGACCACCAGAAACATATCTACAGTTGAACAAGTTGCATCTATTATTCATTGCAGCTAGGGAAAATGCACACCATACATTGGGAACTGTGGACATCTCAGTAAAAGGGTGTTAGAAAGAACCTACATTAGGATTTGAGCTTTTGTTGGATAATTTTGAGGAGGGTAGGAAGTAAGGCTTTGTTCTGGATTAGATGCTGTCAAGAAGCAAAGGCAATTCTATAACTGAGATCTCAATAAATTTCATCTAGAAGGAGGGCTGACCAAGTGAGCATAAAGCTGTAATTGGTTTAATAATGGTAGGCAGCAGTTATTCATTTTAGATAAGAGAGAAGGATGTTCTATATTTTGTGAGTTGCACAGGATCTTGTTTTTGTCTCACTTAATGATGGTTTCAGAGTGACCTTGTCTGATGATGTTCTTTCAAATTGTTTATGTACAACAGGAGAACAATATGGATTGGCTGTGAGTGCCACACAAGTTCAAGGATGTCAGGGTCTGCTTCTTTTCTTTCTCAATGCAAAATAATAGAGGAAGAAACTTCAATTCAGAATTATAAACTAACTCTATAACTAATTATAGTGGTTGCTTCAAAGCTTCACTGCTTTCAATGGAGAAGCAGGAAGGAACTTGACCTTGGAGATAGACCATGCCATAATTTGAATAAAAGTTATTATAAATGTACTGAATAATAAAATGTGTAATGAATGAGTCTTTCATAAATAATCTCGTTAGTATTTTGCTCTTTATTCACAGTGCAACACAATTTTAATAAATATACTTGAATATTTTACTATGAGGAGATGTAGTTATAACAGTATTTGTGTTATTCTGGGTCCTCCAAGAAGCAAAAGCCAAGATAGGATCAGATGAGCAGGAGATTGATTAAGAAAATGCCTGTGAGAGAGAACAGAGAGGGGGCCAGAGGAAGCTGAGAAAGCCATTATCCAGACTGCAATGTAGGTTTATCCCTTGGGAAGGAGAGAGTGAAGGAAGGAAAGGCTTACACTGCCATGCAGATCTCAGGAAGTTTCTTCCAGGCTGATGAGGAGTCCTTGAGCACAGTCATCCACTGGAAGAGTCCCATGTGTCCCAGGAAAGGTCTTGCCTTAGAATCCCTGGCATACTTTATTACTGGCCCGCAGAAGCCCTTGGGCAGCACAGCCTCAGTGCCAAGGATTCCAGAGCACACCAGCTGGGGCTGTCTGTGATTACACACCCACCCCCCAGAGTTGGAGATCTGAGAGGAGTATTTTCATGGCCACCATAGTACTTACTTTTAAAACAGCTGTAGACACCTGTTCTGGATCATCTTAAATAGTGACTTAGTAAACCTCCCAGTGACTCATACCAGTAAATGTACATAGGTGGATTTGTCCATCTCTTTTCCTAAATTAGAATGTGGCTAATCCTTTCCAGATTCTTAAGGCTCTTAAGGGAAAGAATATATGAGATCACATTAAGTTAAGCTCATGACTGAAAATAATTGAAGAAGAAGCCCAGTGACAATACTAGCCCCAATCTTGAAAGCAGTAACCCCTGCACTTGGCTTAGTGGTAAACTGTAATTACTGCAGGAATTGCCCTCTATTTGACAAAAATGACAAATGTGCTACTTGTAACAGTAAATTCTGATTTGTGTATGCCTCTTGTATATGCTGGACAATTGAGTATAGTATTGCTTACATGTATTTATTATGAGAGATCCAGTTATGGCAGCACAAAAAGTATGGGTTAGCCTGCTTGACCTAAGCTAACAGGTATCTACCCTTAGAACTAAAAATGACTTCATTTGCCCCTGAATATCATCAGAGAGAGGTGGATTAGCTGAACAAAATTTGTATTTGGATGGAAAGGACAATAGGGGAGGGAAGTAGATGCTGACATGTAGTGTTTGCTACATGGCATTTCTTGGAAACCTTCCTCCAGACTGTAGAATACAATCCAAACTCCTTAGTGTGACAGCCAAAGTCTCTCCCAATTTCTCTTTAGAGCTAGCACTATGTGAGTCCTGCTGAACAAGTTTGTCACGATGAGCATTTTGTCTTTTTCAAATCAAGCCTTTCACATTCATAGCTCCATGCTTTGGAATATGATACAGCCTCATATTGTAATGCCCTCTACTCTTCTCTGCCCACAAATACATGTATTTCTCATAGCTAAGTTTTTGTGTCACCTTCTCTGCAAGTTCTTCTCTGATCCCTTGATCAGAAATAATTGCTTCTTCCTTTCTTTTCCCTTGCACTTATTAATAATTTTCAGCCAAATTTGGCATGTAGATAAATTGATCTGATATTATAGTTGTTCTCATCTGCTCTCCTCTCTATAGACTTACTGATTATAGTATCATCTCTATGTCCCAGAGTCCCTCACAGAATAGGTATCCAGTAAGAATATGTTCACTTTCATTGAATAGTTTGTTTTCTCCTAGGTGAAGAAAAGGTCTAGAGGTCTGCACCTTTGCATGAGCCAGGACCCTTCAGTCAGAACCCACCCTGGTGATCATCTGTGGTCTCCTACTTTTTAAATGGACCTTTATGCTGTCCCTAAGTTGGTTTGGTTCCATTCCTCAGGCAGCTCCTGCTCCCAAATACTAGGTACCTTGGTAAAGCCAGGCCTGCTTCTGATCTCTGACCCTGGAAAAACCACCTTTGTTCAATGCCCTTTCTTCTATTAGAGCAACACCAAAATACTGTCAGGAGTATTTTTAGAAAAATTATGGTATTTTACCATAAAGAGTAACATTTATGTAGGTAGAGACTGGGTTAAAACCTGAGAGTGCAAACACAGGAGACACTGAGCCAGCTTATGACTTGGGACATTACTGACCTGCTCTTTTAGTGTCCGTCTCCCATTTCTGTTCCTGAAGGTCAGTTGTTTCCTGGTATGAAACCTAAGAACTCAACTTACTTCACCTCACTTTGAGTTTCTATCCTGAAGTATTCTGAAATTCTCACAAGTCTTATCCAAATTGTCTTCCTTATGTAAGTCTCTCTTTGCTCTTTATTTCTTAAACCTGAATTTCATCCTCTGCCAAACAGAATTCCACTAGTACTCTTCAAAGAGTCAGTTATTTACTCACCAGTTCAACTGATGTTTTTTGGACATTCACTGTATACTTATTTATTCAGTATATATTTAGGTATTTATTGAGAAACCAAAGCCTACTACATGTCAGAAATAAACTAGGCATTAAGGAACCAATGGTGGGCAAAATAAAGACAGACTCTGCACTCATAGCACTAAAGCCTAACGCAAGAAAGCAACGTTGATCCAATGATCATACAAATAAATACAAAATTACAACTGAGGTAAGAACTAAGAAGTAGAGGTACTTGGTATAGTCAGGAGGAGGATTTCGTATAGTCTGGAAGTTAGGAAAATCTTTCCTAGGGAAGTAATGACTGAGCTAAGATGAGAAAAAAAGAGTAGTTTTCTAGGAGGAGGAAATTTCATTTTGATAGGATGGAGTGCTGCATATTCCATAAACTTAAGGAAAACCCATGGGACTCAAGAACTGGGAGAAAAAAAGGAACCATGGTGTCAACTAAGGCTGGAGAACTAAGCAGGAGCCATCAATGTGGAGGCTGTTTACCTATCAGTATTCTAAGGTTGATGGAAAGCTTAGTTTTATGCAGGTAGCTGCGATGATCAGAATTGAACTTTGGAATAAATACTAACTGCAGTGTCAAGAGTGTATTTAGATAGAAAGCAATTAATCGGACAACTAAAACTATATAGAAAAAATTAGCCGGGCATGGCGGCGCATGTCTGTAGTCCCAGCTACTCGGGAGGCTGAGGCAGTAGAATCACTCGAGCCCAGGAATTTGAGGTTGCTGTGAGCTAGGCTGACGCCACGGCACTCTAGCCAGGGCAACAGAGTGAGACTCTGTCTCAAAAAAAAAAAAAAAAAAGTGTATTTAGAAATGATATGGGGAGGTAAAAGGAGTTCAGTTAGGGACCATTGTAGTAGGAGAGATATTGGTGGTTTGATAGAGGGCTGGAGTATGAAGTGGAGAAAAGGCAATTAGAGGTTTCCAGGAGATTGATGATGAGGCTTGGTGATAGCAGTTTAATACTCAGAAGCACTGAATGAGGCAATAGGACATGACCAGTGGGTGTAGATTGACTCTATACTAGAGACTGCAATGTGCTGTTTTAGTTCAGTTGTATAAGCTAGGATAAAATTCTGGTGACATTAACTAGGGATAGTATTAACTTCTACGAAGTAACCATGGAAAAAAGAAGTCTTTGTGACTTTCCTGAAACTAAAATTGTGTATGAGCATTTCTTCCTAGAAACATTTATGTTTTTCTTTGTTTTTAATGTTGTCTCTTTATGATACAAATAATATAGATTAAGAATTATAGAAGATGAAAAGGAAAAGTACTCCTCTACAATCCTAAACATGCTTGAACCATTTATCACAGGTAAATGATAAGGTTGGTAAATTTTTCTGGAAGCCTTCAAAACATTACCACGTGTAACACATACACACGAACACGATGTGTGTATATAAACTCTTTTTCTATGCTAACGATCATATTATGTGCACTAACCAACATATTTTAAAGATTAAACTTAAATATTTCCATATTAGTACTCGCAGATCTACTTCATTTCTTTAAACAGTTGGAAAGTGTTCCATTATATGATATGTCTTAATCACTAACTTATTGATCACTTGAACTTATTAAGTACTTTTGAGGTGTCTTTCTATTTAAAATAATTCTGCATGGGACATCTTTTTTTATATAACCATTTATATTCTTACATGGGATAACTTTCTAAAAGTGAGGTTGCTGGGCCAAAGAGAAAACAAATAAACAGGTAGACACAGATATCTAGACAGATTTACATTTGATGAATACTCCCAGTTTATCTTCTGGAAAATTTGTACCTTTTCACATTCTCACCACCAATTTTAGAGAATGTTTCCTCACATTTTTGACAATACTGAGTATTATCAACATTTTTAAACTTTGAAAATCTGAGCAATAAAAATGCTGTTTGTGCTTTTACATTTTATTTATTTACCAATTCTGCCTGGCAATAAATTTCTCATTGCGAAAGTGAACATCTAAAATTTATTTTTTTAATCCTAAACACAAATCATTAAGTGGGCACAATTTTTTTAAATAGTAAGGTTCTGAATCTGTACAAACCTAGACTATGATGACCTCTCTATTATCTGGCTTCCCTAAGAAACATCTTTTAAAGTTCTGTACCTTGCTTACAGAAAGGAATAGGAAGCACATATTAATTTGTTAGGGCTGCCATAATAAAGTACCACAGACTGAGTGGTTTAAACAACGGACATTTATTTTCTGATGGTTCTGGAAGCTGGAAGTCTGAGATCAGGTTGCCTGTAGAGTTTGGTTTCTTCCGAAGCTGCTGTCCTTGTTGCAGACAGCCATCTTGTCACCGTGTCCTTGCATAGTCTTCCCTCTGTGGTTGCATCCTAATGTGTCTTTCTCTCCATGTAAGAACACCGGTCATATTGGATTAGGGCCCCACTTTAGTCACCTCATTTTAACTTAATCACTTCTTTAAAGACCTTCTCTCAAGACACAGTTACATTCTGAGGTATTGAGGGTTGGGACTTCACCATGTGGATTTTAGGGGAACACAATTTAGCCCATAACAAGAAGCACTTGACAATGTATTAAAGTATTAGAATTTTATTTCTCACATCCCCCACCCTCAGAGAAAAAAAACTGCTTTAAAGTGCTATGTTAAATGAAAAAATTTAGATAAATTTAACAGAGTTTGAGCAAAGAATGATTCATGAATCAGGTAGTACTCAGAACCAGGAGCGGTTCAGAAAACTCTGTCCAAAAATGGGGGTAGGCAGTATTTATAGACAGAAAAAGGAAGTACCCTACAGAAACAGCTTGATTGGTTAAAGCTCATCATTTGCATTTGCCTTATTAGGGTGTGGTGTGTTGAGATATTTGCCTTATATGGACATGGTCTGATCAGTTGGCTGCCTGTGATTGGCTGGAGCACACCTACTATGAGTGGCTGAGGCTCAATTGCTTGTTACAAGAATATACTCTTAAGTTGCAGTCTGTTAACATACTAAGATAGGTTGTTGTTAGCTATTTAGAAATTCAAAGTAGGAAGGCAGCCTCAGGCCACATTTCGTTTAATTTAACAGCTGAAAATATACTTTGGTAAAGTTCTAAAGAGAAACAGTAATAATATAGCATTATGTTAGTTTAAGAGAAAAGAGTAAAACTGAGGGGCCAGCCAGTATTGCCAAGTGTGTGCTGAAGTCAAAGCCATAAGGACGGACTCTGGATTTAGGAAGAAGTCCACTGGTGGCCCCAGAAGGAAACAGAGTGGTAGATGCAGAGGCTGATTTGGCCAAGGCTGACTCTCATCCTTGGCAGAGCAGAGAGTGACTGCAGGAAAGAAATGATCTGTGTATCGGGAGAGGTAAGAAAGGGAGTTTAACCAAAGTGTATTTTTAGTCCAGAAAAGAAATCAGGAAAAGAAAAAAAATAAAAATACAAAACGGAGGGGCAACTGGACAGCAAGGTCCTGGAGATGTCACCTATTTTATAAAGAGAATGGGCTAGAAAGTCAGGTGAAGAGGCCGGCCCTGACAAGCGAAAAGGACGTCTCTACTCCTGAGAAAGAAGAGAGAATATGGAGAAAAGAGTCTGCTACCTGTCAAAATGCAATGAGGATGTTTGTGGAGAATAACTGCTGCTTTTAAGTAATACTTCCAAAAAGACAGCCATGTACCTGTTAAAAAAAAATCTGATAACGTTACAAACAGTCCGATGATTTACATGTATAACCAGTAAAGGGAGCTGGAGAAAAAGAGAAAAGCTCATTCTTCACAATCGTTCTCAAGTCATAAACTCGCCTTTCAAACCCTTCCTGTATCTTAATACTGCACGTGCTGTGCAAAGCTGTGCAAAAACGGATTCATGGCAAATCTCTTCCAACCCCGCCTTCCAACCCCGGTTAGGTAGAAATTCAAGTAGCAGCCACTCTATAGCTTTAGCTTAATTCCTTCGGCCATGCGTGGACGTGTCTGTCTTGGTGATGTGACAGGCACATTTTCTTCCCAGCAATAGTATCACTTAGCAAGATTCCTGTGACACTCCCAGAGCAAAACGTCAGTTCTCGCCCCTCCTAGTGGAGCACCCCATCCCCACGCATCTCCCCGGCAGCAGTGCACGCCCCGGTGCTCACCACCAGGGGGCAGCCGCTCCGCGCAGCAGCTCGCGCGGTGAGGGTGACGCGGGGCCGCGGGCTCTGGGGTGCCGCCCCCCAGGATCGGAGCGAAAGGAGCCCGATCCACACGGGGCCTCCGCCCTGGGTGATGTTGTTTTGGGGGATTGTTCGCCTCGAATATGATTTATTGGCGAATATGATTTATTGGAGACTTGGAGTTTGCTCTTCTCACCAAGCGCGACAGCAACCTTGCAGAGCTTCCTCTCGGATCTAAGAACACCTGGAGGGTCTAGGGAAGCGGGTTTGGGCCCCAGACCGCTGCAAGGAAAAGGGTCCCTCCGTCCCCCACACCGGGAGGGTGGGACCGCTCACCTGGGAGGCGCCGGGAGAGCCAGACGCACCGCCCCGGAAGGGGACGGCAGGGGAGGCAGAAGTGGCCGCGCCACCCTCCGGTCCCGCCTCCGACTCCGCCCGCGACGGCCCCTCCTCGGACACGCCCAGGCCCTGACACAGCCCGGCCTCTGCGCCTGCGGACCGCATAGCTGCTCCTCGCAGACGGCAGATGGCAGAGCCAGTCTTTCAGGGCTCCCGACCGCCAAGTTGTGAGTTTTCCAATCCGAGCGCGTCCTGGGGTGGGGGCGGGTGGCCAAGCACCCGGGGGACACCGGGGGACACCCGAGGTGCCAGAGGCATGCAGGGGCGCCACTCCCGGCAGTCGCGGTGTCCATTCCCTTCTTAGATCGAGGGTATTTGTTTCACTTCGCGTGTTTTAGTCTGGTGCTATTCACTGTTGGAAAACATATTTCTCTCCCCTCTTTGAACTTGGGAGTCCCGAATGTGACAAAGATGTGTGACGGGTGTGTTCGCTCGCGCACGAGCGACCGCATTTGGTCACGCAGCGGCGGGGACAGCGTCCTGGGACATATTACTCATCTGGGGTTTTTGTTTATTTTTGTTTTTCCTGCCAAACTAGGGAGGCCCCGTAAGTGAAAGACTCCACTTGTCTTCTGATAGGCAGTTAGCGCGAACTCAGGCTTGCTGCTCTCTCGCAGCTGCCTTTTTCCACTCCCAACCCCTGCATCTGAGCTCACCGGCCGCAGGCTGAGTGCTCCGTGGGTATTGGCTGTGAATTCACCTTCCTGGGAGCAGTATTAAGAAAAAAGTGGTAGATGGGAAAGGAAGGGGGAGAGGAGAAGGAATTCCACAGGAAATACAGGGCATGCTCAGGGATGACAAGTCTGCTAGAGATTTTATGGAAGAAAGTAGCAGGAAAAAGTCCCTCAGCAAATTCTACCTTATGGGAAGTGGCTGAAATATGAGAGTTCTTAGCAGAGTTCGTACTGAGGAAGGTTGTGGATGAGAATGCAGCTGAGGACTAAAACCAGATTGGCACAGTCTAGACATGATCTCTAACTAAAGGGACAGATGTTTGAGGGAGACGGTGAGAGATTAACAAAATGGGTGGCTGAGGGACTATGCATAGAAACTGGGAGGGGGAGGGAGGCAGGCGGCTGTGGCTCAAGGGATTGGAATCTGTCTCAGTTTAGATTTTTCCCCAAAGCAAAGCCTGATGCAAGGACTTGTCTGCAGGTAGGTTTTTGGGAAGTGAGCCCAGAAAAGCTGGAATGAGGAAGTGGGGAGAGGAGACAAGGAAGGAGGGAAAGCCATAAAGGGCATATGGCTGAGCCGTCTACAGCCCACTGGTGCGCCTGGAGCTCAGTTCCTCTGTAACAGGCAGAATGGCCTGGAAAAGGGTAAAAATGTTTTCTGTCTCTCTAAACCTTCCCCACTCCTGGGAATTAAAACATGCAGGCCAGTAGTCCAGAGGGGCAAGGGAATGTCCTTTGTTCTTTGTAACACAGGAGTTGGCTCAGGGAATTGTCCTGGGGAGGTCGCAAGATTGTCTTAGCCAAAGATGGGACAAATCAGAACCATCCACTTTAGTTGAACAGCAATAACCTAAAGCTGAAACCCTCCCCTTTAAAAGCTCTGAATTTCTGCTCAGAGGCAGGACGTTGGTACTTTAAGATGGGAGTCTGCCAACCTCCTCACTGGCCAGCAAATTAATAAACATCTCTTTCCTTCTCCTCAAACCACTTGTCCTTGTTCTTCTTATGCGGCCTCAGGGACAAGTGTGGAACTTTCAGGAAAGCTTCCAGGGACCCTCTGAAGAATGTGGTAGAATGGGCCTCAGGACAGCCACTGGGCATTTTTCCATGACTCCTTCCTCCACTGGGTGAAGCTCACCCAGGACATCAACTCACTGCCACTTCAGGGCTGCCCTGTGCACCTGCGGAGGTGAGAAGGCATCCAAGTGCACAGGAAGTACCCCACAGTGGGCTCCTCACTGGGCACCCGGAGTACCTGCTACACTGCCCTTGTCACTCAGGCAGCAAAGGAACGGACATTAGTGTTAACCAGTGCTCACTGTGTGTGCCAACTCTGGACGAGGCAATTTTTTATGTACTCCTTTAATCTTCAAAAACAATCATCCAAGAGCTGTATTATTTTCTTTCTATAGATGGGAAAACCAAGGCTTAAGTAATTATCCAAGAGGAGCTGTTTTGAAGGGAGTAATGAGCTCAGTTTTAGGCACATTGAATTTTAGAAGACCTGGAAACTACAGAATGGTACCCAAATAGAGGTGGGGCTTTTCCCATTAGGGCAGACTTGATAAAGTGGGAGGCATTCCCAACTCATGCAGTCAACGTGCAGTTTCTAACAGGTCATGTGACCTTTTTGTCCAAAGCAATCAAACACTAAGTCAACTCATGCACTTAAGTCAACTTAAGTCTCACCTTGATCAGCTCATGCACTTACGTCAACTTAAGTCTCACCTTGATCTACCAAGCCCTGCAGGATCTAGCCTTTCCCTCACTCCACCGCAGGTGCTGTTCCTCCCAGAGCCTTGCTCTCAGCCACCCTGGCCCTTCTCTTTGCTGTAAAGTGCTTTTATCTCCAGCATTTTGAGTTTTAGTTTCAATGCTACTTTCTCATAAAGGCCTTTCCTGTCACTCAACCTGAAATAGTTTTCCAGTCTATATCACATGCCATGTTTTATTTTCCTCATAGTGATTAATTGTTGCATTTTATTTATCTGTTTATTTATTTATTGTCCTTCTCCTAAAATATTTGAATCATGAAAGCAGAAACCTTGTTTGTTTTGTTCCTTGCTGTACACCTGATGCTAGAAGAGAACAGTGCTTGGCCCACGGTGAGGAACCCAATAAAATTTGGGGGCTGAATGCATTTAGTTGTTGATTTTTTTCACTCATTCATTCATCTGTTCTGACCAACCCGAGTCTTTACTTTTCCCTGCAGCAGCTGATAGAACCATGGAGACAACCCCTGATACTGCTTTCAAGTCCCTCATGGATGGAGTGACAAGCTGGGATGTCCCCACAAGCCCCATCCCCAGCGAGCTCCTTCTTATTGGAGAGGCCGCCTTCCCAGTGATGGTGAATGACAAGGGCCAGGTGCTCATTGCTGCCTCCTCCTATGGCCGAGGCCGCCTGGTGGTCATGTCCCATGAGGGCTACCTGCTGCATGCTGGCCTGAGTCCATTTCTTCTCAATGCAGTAGGCTGGCTCCGCCCCTTCCCTGGGGCTCCCGTTGGAGTGCACCCATTCCTGGTGCCACTAGCGAACATCCTGCAGGACTCTGGGGTTGAGGCACAGGTTGGGCCAGAACCAGGAGAGCCCCTGGGGGTTTATTGCACCAGTGCCTATGATGATACCAGGACTGCACAGCTGATCCAGTTTGTGAAACATGGAGGGGGCTTGCTCATTGGGGGCCAAGCCTGGTATTGGGCCAGCCAGCATGGCCGTGACAAGGTGCTGTCCATGTTCCCTGGGAACCAGGTGACCAGTGTGGCTGGAGTGTACTTCACTGACATCTACGGAGACAGAGGCCGGTTCAAGGTCTCTAAGAAAGTGCCCAAGATCCCACTCCATGTCAGGTGAGTGTCTGTTTCCCCTCTTTAACACACTTCCATTTCAGTACAGGTGTTTTCCACTTAGTTCTGAAACTATCATTAATCAAAGGCAGGATAATTAAAATGCACCCAGAAACAAGAGGAGCTGGGTTCTCACTGCCACTTCCTCCTATGGCCAAAGCAATAATCAGCTGAATAGAAAAGTTTATCTCATTCACCATTCTATCTCCATGTCTAGTTCCTGGAACACAGAGAATGCTTATCAATGTCTCCTAAATAAACGAAGGAACATTTGTTTGCGTGAGCACCTGGACACTGGGGTTCTAGCAGAGGTCAGAGCAAATAAGTCATGCTGTCATGAGGTTTACATGCCAGGCAAGAATTAGGCCATTGAGGAAACTAATATCTACATATGTTATCAGGCATTGATAAGAACCCAGAGGGAAAATAAGGCAGGAACGGGATTGCATGAGGACAGGAAGGGGCAGGGAGGCTATTTTATTTAAGGTCTTCAGGGAAGTCCTATCCATCAGGCCAAGTTGGATTTGTCAGGATTTTTTGATGTTTCAAACACAAGGGGTTTAGTAGAGAGAATTGACCATACAGGTGATGGAAAGCTAAGAACCCACACAGGGAACAGCAAGTAACTGAGAGATTAGCATCAGCAGGACCAACAGAGAGAGGTGTTCCTGGAACCCAGGTGCTGCGGCCACCAGGACGAGGCTGGAGCCATGCTAGGCCTGTCCAAGAGAAGCTGGAAACACAGATGGGAGGTCCATCTGGTGGGAGCTGTAGTCACAGGGAGGACACCATGGTTACCAGAGACACAGCCTGGAGGGAGAAGCACATACCTTGGCTCCTTTGTCCTTCCTCCCTGACTTCAGTCTTCTGCCTCTGCCTCACACGGGCTGACCCCGCCAGGATCCAAGGGGGAGGGGAGTCTGGGAAATGCAGTTCCCTGTAACAGAAAGGATGACCAAGAAGAATGGCAATGGAGTGAGTGAAAACAAGCAACTGGCCAGCTTGGAAGGCTTCTCTGGTAGGTGGCATTTGAAAGACCTGAAGGAAGTGAGGGGATGAGCCATGGGTACATTTGTCAGAAGAGGATTCCAGGCAGGGTGAGGAGCAAGGGTGAAAACCTGAACAGAAGCTCACTTGCTACGATCCAGGAGCACCAAGGTAGCCAGAGTCGGGGGGAGCTGAGTGAATGAGAGCCGGCGTCATCTGCACTCAGGGGTAGAACTTTAGATCTGTGCATAATGAGATGGGAAGGCATTTTGGATTTTGTACAGAGAATTGATGTGATGTGACTCATACAAGGAGCCCTCCGATTGATGGAAGAGAATAGACTATAGGAGGCATAGGTTGAAGCGGAAGATCAATCAGGAGGTCACTGAGATAAACCACGTGAGAGGCGATGTTGACACAGACGAGGGTGGTAGCAATGGAGCTACTGAGAAGAAGTTTGATTCTGGACACACTTCAAAGACAGGACACAACAGGCTTGGCTGATGGCCTGAGGAAGCAAGAGGATGAAAGAGGAGTTGAGATTTTTGGTCTGGTCTGAATTATTTAAAGAAAGGTGTCGCAATTGAGCTGTGAAAGACTACGAGAAGGTGGATTAGAGAGCAGTAGTTTAATTTTGGATATTTTGGTTTTAAGATATTAGTGACTAATTGTGTTTGGCCACGTGTAGCAGAAGTCTTACTACAGTGGATAAGCATGTAGGGATTTATTTTTCCCATGTAACTTGAAGGCCAGGTAGATAGTCCAGACCTGTGACAGGGACTCCAAGATGTCCCATGGTCATTCTCTCTGTTTCCCCCTTGTTCATCACCCCTTCCCCCGTCAAGTTGTGTTGCATTTATCCTTATGGCTACAAGATGGCCACACTACTACTTCAGGTACTGTAATTACACCCAGACAATAATAAACTAGAACGGATATACCTGCTGAGTCTATCCCTTTTAATTTAGAAAATCATGTATTTTCTGGGAGCCCTAACCGTTAGACTTATGTTTATATTTTAGTGGCCAAGCCTAGATCATGTGGCCAACTCTAGCTGCCAGGGGGTCTAAGGGGCTGGATATTTTTAAATGGGCCCTGGCATCTCTGAAGAAATCAAGATTCTGCGGCAAGGAAGAAGGAGCATGCAGATGCTAGTGAGCAGTTAGCAGTGCCCCGGGCCCTCAGCCCCAAGCCCCAGCCCCAAGTCCTTCCCTTCTGAGAGGGCAAGGGAGATGATGTGGGTGCTGAAAGACACTAGGGTGGATCTGTTTTGCTTTGACTTCTTTTTGGCTCTAATACAAGGAAGAAACAAGTTAAATCACATCAATTGCCCCAAGGGATCCTCCTCTTTAGCAAACTAAATGTAATTTTCTTCATCTACACCTACATACTTCATCTCTGCCACTGAATTTAAGGCATATTTGTGTGTGTGTGTGTGTGTGTGTTTAACTTTTAATTATGGAAAACTTTAAACATAGGCAAAAGCAGATAGAGTAGTACAATGAACCCCCATACAGCCACTACCCAACCCAATCATAGCTGACTCCTGGTCTATCTTATCTCATTGATGGCCCCGCCCCTCCCCACCCAAGATTATTTTAAAGCAAATAGCAGTCACCATATTATTTCATCTGTAAGTGTTTAAATATATGTCTCTAAAGATATGGACTCTTTCGAAACCATAACCACAAGTCCCCATTTATCACACCTAAAAGAATAATTCCTCAATGTCACCATTTCCATAATTGTCTTATATTATTTTTCAGAATTTGTGGGCTTAGTACATAAAGCCCAAATATTTTAATTTCTTGATAATGTTAGGTCTGGAGCCAAGAGAGAGACACATGGACCCTCATGTGTAGCAAAATGCTGTTTATTTGAGCGTCTGGGTGCAGATGGGTGGAGGCCAACAAAAGTGTCCACACTGAGGGAGGGAGAGCCTTGGGTTTTATAGAGGGTTTTTCCAGGGGGAGTGAGCAACCTAACCAGAATAGCCACTGTAATAAATTCTTTTCAAACAACTGGGAGGGGTAAGGAAAGTAAGTTCCCCTCTTGCGTTCCATTCCTTTATCTCCCTAGGGGTCTGGCAAAGGCTATGTGCCTAATACACCCCTAGGAAGGGGAGAGGGGTGGGTTTTATAGGAGTTTGCATGGAAATTAGGGGAGGGTGAATTCTCCAAGCCTAACAGAAACAATCAGGGACAGTGTGCTGTTGGGGAGACATCCTTGAAGCAGTGACATTACATAGTGGCACATGACCTTCATGTCCAGTGAATACATGTCTTCTGTTGATATTGGAAGGAGTCCAGTTAAGTTTCCAACTTTCCTTAAGCATTTCCTTGACCTTTCATGGCAGGGAGCCAACCAGTACTTTCTCAACTGTGGCATTATTTTTTTAATGACTCCAATCTCTTAATGGAATTCATCATCTTTCTTCTTAGCCATGGTGGCATGTTTAAGCAATTATTCTCTCTTGTGGTGAAGAAATACCTTCTTTAAGCACTTCTCAGATCTATTTTATCTTCTTGTTCACCTGCAAATTCAAGCAAAATTAAATGTAAAGATTTTTTATTAAAAAAGTAGAAATGCCTCATGGTACCCTTTTACATAATTCCTTCCTTTCTATTTATCTATCTATGTAGCTGGCAAACTGTCTTTTTATCTATATCTAGATATGTCTGGTTATTACTGAGGAATGATACTTTGAGTTTTTTTAAACTTTTTTCCATGTGCTTATTTGTATTGCTTGAATAATGAATAATCCACATTTATCATTTTTATAAAACACTAATCTTTACTTTCCATTCTTTTGCCCTAGAGTTACAGTAGTACTCAAATTGAAAACAGAAATTCTGGCCCTCTTCTATTTTATATTTTATGTTTAAACTAGTTTAATCTAAATTTTACTTTTTCTGATGGTCCTTATCTGATAAACTGTACTTCTTTTTAAGATCTATAATCATACATTGTACTTCTATTTTCTCTGAAACTTTCAAAGTTAGTCACCTTGAAAACTAAAATAGATGTGCAAATATAAATGAACACATTTTTAAAGTGCCTACTATGTGCCAGTTTTGTGCCACACATGCTTTCCCATGTACAAGTTGAGCGTCTCCAGTCCAAAAATCCAAAACCTAAAATGTTCCCAAATCCAAAATATTTTGAACACTGACACAATGCCACAAGTGGAAAATTCCACAACTGACACCTTTGCTTTCTGATGGTTCAGTATATGCAAACCTTGTTTCATGCACAAAATTATTTTAAAAAATTGTATAAAATTACCTTAGGCTATGTGTATAAGGTATATATGAAACATAAATGAATTTCGTGTTTAGACTTAGGTCCCATCCCCAAGATATCTCATTACATATATGCAAATATTCCAAAATTCAAAAAAATCTAAAATACGAAGCACTTCTGATCCCAAGCATTTTGGATAAGGGATACTCAGTCTGTATTATCTCCTTTAATCCTAACAATAATCTTCTGAGATTGGGAATATAGTCTATAAAACTAGGAGAAATAGTAAACACTAGAACGTGTTAGGAATGTTTATATTTTAAGCAGAATTTAGATTTGACCTAGAAATATGAATATATCTGTGCCCACAAGTGAGTGGTATCTGTATTCTGACTATCCAAAATGAGCAATATATGTAGCTGCAATTTGTTGTAAAAGTGAGTTTTCCAAGTTATTTTTTTTTAACCTTATGGGGTAAATGGGTCAATTAAAATTGTGTTTTTAATAGGCCTAATAAGATTTTTATCTTGTGCCTACTAGCTTAAAATAAGAGTGAAAACAGTTTTCTATGTTTATAATTTCACGTGCCTCTCTGATAGGCTATACCCATATTGCTCAGTGATGATTAACACAGTTTTTTAGGTTTTGTTATTTAGTATAGTTTATCTATACTTAAAGGAAAAAATACAGAAAAGATATACAAAGTCATGGGGGGGGGGCCTTCAAAGTGTTTTTTAAAACATCTGATTAACATAGCTCCCCCTAGTATTTTTTTTGATGTTATGAATCCCAAGAAAACATTGTCCCTATATTCCAGTGTTTCTGTCCTGTGTGTATTTATCAGAGTGAATTACATCCAAAAAAGTATTCTTTTATCCTATACAATCTGAGCAGAAAAAACAAAAGCTAAGTGAAGATACATTTGATTTCTACCAGGAGACTTCATTACCTTTATGTGCAAGTAAAAATTGGTTGGTGTTTGGATAGAGAGGTAAAAAAAGAAAAAAAAGTTTAAATTGTTAGATGTTTTACTTTTAGTATGGTGTAAATGACAGCAGCTCAGTTCACATTTAACTTTCTAATCATTGCTGTGGCTTCCTACTATGGAAGTTTTTTTATTGGCATTCAGAAACCTATCACCCATGTCACCTCTCTGCTCAGGTGTGATTTGTATATTTTCTGAACTCCCTTTCCTTTCTTCCGCAGTGGTCTCCCTTGCACTTCCAGCTCTGAAATAACACATGCTTTTCCTTTTCATAAACGCGGTATTTTTCGCACCTTCATGTCTGTTTAAAGCCTCCCTTGCATGAGATATACCTGTCGATTTCTCTATGCCCAGCTGTAGGCTTCATCCAAAGACTCAGCAATTGAGTGAGAGATTTCTGGTCTGTAGACAACAACAGTGGCTATGGTGGCAAACCAGCCTGGGTCTGCTTCCTGTCCCTGGCAGTTACTAGCTAAGCAATTTGCCCCATGCCTACCTTTTCTAAACTTCATCTATAAAAGTGAGAATAACAACTTTCAGGTTTGTTATGATTAAAAGAGGTAATACATATGTATAAATGCCTGGTATACATTAAAACTCATTAAATAATGGCTACTTTCATTATGTTATTATCCAGACTGAAACATTGTAACTAGATATTACACAAGATTTAAATATTGATAACTAGCTATCTGAGATCATTAATAACAAATGCCTTATTGTCAAATCATCTGTTCAGATTTACCTAGTATCCCAACTGCTCTGCTAACTCACTTCTCTCTCTGTTCCTCCCTCCCTCCCTTCCTTCCTTTCTTCATTCATTTCTTGATAAACATCTTTTTATAAAAATATTTCAAAAAGGAATCAAGCTTATGTGGAAAAAATG
>RJWJ010004690.1:0-74033 GCA_004363605.1 Indri indri
GTCCGTGAGGATTTGAGAATCTGAGGTCAGTGGGCCAACGGCCAGCCCAGCGTCCCACGTCCCTGACTCATGAGCTCTGGCAGGCAAAGAATGCGGAAGGCCAACTTCCAAAGAACCGACACAGTTCTGTTTACACCTCACACCGGGAGAAGGGAATAAACCCAAAACACTGCAGAGAGCTAAGCGGCTCCTAGCAACCGGTGAGGCGGCAGGGCTGTGGGAAGGCGAGTGTCAGTTCCAGTCCGGGCTACACCTGTCCCAGAACAAAAAGGCCAACTGCCTGGATGCTCAATCAATGTTTGCTTTTCAAAAACTCACATGCTTCTCAGCCTTGGACACGCTCACACATGCTCAAATGTGGCCATTTCAAATGGATATCAATGTTACCCCACCTTTAGCACATTGTCTGGGTGCAAAGTCGGGTTCCTTTTTCCCTCCTTAACCTTCCCGCCCCGAGTTCTGCCGCTGTCCTATGCCACACCCATATGCCAGGAGTTAGAGCATGCCCACGGGGAAGGTCTGTGAGCCGGTACTGAGGACAGGGCAACCCGACAGCGGCACCAGCCCAAGGCCTCAGTGCGGCCTGGGGAGAGGGCGGGCGGCGCTCAGGGCTCTGTGCCTGCCGGCTCAGCCTGACTTCCCTGCAGCAGGAACAACCGAACTGTTTGGCAACCTCGGCCCCAAATCTCTGCCCTGTCCCAAGTAAAGACTTCCTGGCGGCCAATCTCAGCTCCCCCGAGGGGGGCTGTGGGGGAGAGAGGAGTCCGAGTATACCCTGCAGGTTCCCAGGGGCCAGCGCCTCGGTGCCCTCCATGGTGGCATGCTGATCCATCCAGCTCACAGCCCAAGGGAGCACTAGCACAGGAGCTAACGTTCAGAGGGGTGTGTCACATGGAGACAAGCCTTAATCCATGCTCCTCCTGGTGGCAGAACCGGGACCAGGGGCTGGAACGACAGGAAGGTGATGCAGGCTTTCTGACCACGAGCTGCCTCAGAAGCCGCCTTCGCTTGAAGGCCTGACAGAAGCTTAGTGGCATCTCCCAGGACCTGGAGACGGTGCTGGCCCTACGCTGTGGCTGAGCAAGATGCACCCCCCACCCCTGGCCCCTTCCCATCAGTCCATGGGAAGACTTGGGAAGCTAGGGTGGATGGACAGAGCCCCTGGGGGAGGGGAGGGTTGGGTTGGGAACGTAGCATGGCCTGCAGAAGGCAGCAAGTAGACTTCGCATCTCAGGAAAATGAAGAGAATGAAAGCAGCAAGAGTGGGCCCCTGTGGGAATGTGTGTTACTGTTACCATTAAGGACTGCATCCATCCTCCCCTCCAAATCAGACCTGGTCTGCACCAACAGGGCAGCCCCGACTCGTGCAGGCCCATCTCCCCAGGGCCTCTGGCCACCACCACTGCACACCAGGGACGACCCCGGTTCCCCCACCAAGTGTGCAGCAAGCAAGCCCCAGGCTGGGCCTTTGGGACTGGGAGCAGGCTGGAACTCTGCACCACGTGCACGTAGGTCATTAATGAATGGTCTTTCAAGGCCGCTCAGCATGGGTCCCGGGAAGGAGGTGGCCCGTGAAAAGGGTCTCCTCTGCAGCTCATTACAGCCACGGTATCGATTCTTCCATCATTATCAGAAGGCCTTCCTGCAATGTGAAATCCTGCCCCTTGAAGTGTATTCACCAGGGACTGCTTCCCCCATCTCCACGAGCGCTCCTGGCCGCTAACAACCTTCCACGGGCTTTTTGAAAGTGCCAAAGTTTTCAGAGAAGTAAAATGTATAGCACCTGCTCCATTCATCCCTCAAGAAAGAGCAACCCTATACACACACGGCGCGCGCACACACACACACAACCCTAAAAAGCGAAAGAAACAAACCAGAATTGTGCTGACCGTGGACCGCCACATCAAAGTGTGCTTCTAAAACTCAGCCACTTGCAAGAGAGCTAAACTTTCTCTGAGTCCTTTTCGTGAACAACCTTGGGGATGTGTGGGTCAGTTTGTTTTGTCTGTTGTCTCCTCTTAAGGATAAAAGGATAAGTTTGGGGCTCAGCCAAGAACAGGCTGGGTTCTGGAAAATTCCACAGCTGACTTTCCTCCCACAAGCTGCCCCTAATTCCCAGCCTGGAAAATGTGAACTCCTCACTCAAATTCCCCCATGGCCTACCCTGCTTGGTCAGCTTTTAACTGGCCCCATTCCCCAGTCACCCCCATAGTTGGCAAAACCTTCTCGCTTCTCAATACCCCACAATGCATCTCTCACGCTCAACTTTAGCCTTTTCAATCTCTCCTTTTCATTTCTTCTCTCCCTCTCTCTGTCTCCATCTGTCTCTGTCTCTGTCTCTGTGTGTGTGTCCCTGACTCCAACCCTCATGTATGGCCCCCTACATGCGCCAGGTACCTACTTCCAAGAGATGGTTTCACCCTCTTTCGGCCTTAATGAACACCGCCACCCGCCTTGTCCCCTCCTTACACTGTCCCTCCCTCGCCCCCAGGCCTCTGGACCCTGGAGTACAAGCGCGAGCTCACCACGCCCCTGTGCATCGCGGCGGCCCACGGCCACACGGCCTGCGTGCGACACCTGCTCGGCCGCGGCGCAGACCCCGACGCCAGCCCCGGCGGCCGCGGCGCCCTGCACGAGGCCTGCCTCGGGGGCCACACGGCCTGCGCGCAGCTGCTGCTGCGGCACCGCGCAGACCCCGACCTGCTCAGCGCCGACGGCCTGGCGCCCCTGCACCTCTGCCGCACGGCCGCCTCGCTCGGGTAAGCGCCGCCCCCGCCCCGCCCGGACCCCGGAGCCGGTCTCGGTCTCCGCCCCGGCCCCGCCTCCCGACCCGGACTCCGAACCCCGACCCTGGACCCCGGACCCGCCCTTGGCCGCCAGACCCCTACCCAAGCCAGGACCCGCCTCCGTCCCTACCCGGGCCCCTGCCTCGGGACCGGATCCAGGACCCCGACCCTAGACCCGGGACCGGCGCCCGCCCCACGCCCCCGGCCCGCCGGCCTAATTAGCGCTTGATTGCGAGCGCGGGGGGCGGCGCCACGCCGCGGTAATGAGCGCGCCGGTAGCGCGCGGACGCCGGCGCCAGGGATGCTAAAAGGCCACTGGCGGGGTTGGAGGCTGAAAAATTAGGGATTTTAATGATAATTTTATGCAGAATAATTGTCACAGTGTGACATAAATGGTTGGCTCCTTGGGCGGGGGCTCCTGGGCCCGCGCGGAAGCGGAGCTGTCGCGGCTTCTTCGGGGACCCAGAGCGCCCGGGCGCGGGGTCTGCACGTCCCGCCGCTGTCCCCGTCCCGGAGAGCAGCCTCCCTGGCGGGGCCGCGTGTCGTCGCGCATGTCGTCGCGCAGGGTTAGTGCCCCGGCTTCTCAGCTCGTGTGGTGCATCGTGACATTTCCTCTAGTCGGAAGGTTCCAGTCCCCGCCGTCGGGTTTATCACTGCTGGGCCGTCTGCCTCCGTGGTGAGGACGGAATGAAATCGCCCGTGTAACGCGGCTGGAACGCGGTGGGCCCTGGCGGCTTTTCCACCAGCTGCTCGAAGTTGTGCCCTGCTCCAGGGTGGCTGGGGCCGTAGGCAGGCAGCGCCCCTGGGCTCCTGCGACCAAGGCCGGGCGCCGTCGGGGAAAGGCGCCCCGGGTCCGAGGGCCGCTCTGAGAGGCGCAGGCTCCAGCTGCCGCCTTGGGCGAAACTGACGGAAACAAGGCTCTAGAAATATTTTTAGAAAGCAGCTTTGCCGAGGTGTAGTTCATGTACCGCCAGTTGCACGTGTTTAAAGTGTACAGTTTGAGAAATTGGGGTACAGATACACTCATGAACCCTCCCCACGGTCCACAGCCGCGGCTCCCGGAAGGAGCATCCCAGTGCCCCTCAGGTATCTGCTCAGACCCTTCCTCATTCTCCCTCCCTGGCACCGACCTGCTGTCCATCGCTGGAGCTTAGTCTGAATTTTCTAGAATTTTCTAGAAATGGAATGTACTCGCTTCTGTCTGGCTTCTTTCTATCGAGATGATTCTTCTGAGCTTCATCTATGCTGTTGTGTGTACCCAAAGTTCATTCCTTTGTATTGCGGAGTAGTATTCCACGGTGTGGATGTGCCACGGTGTGTTTATTCCTTCATATGTTGAAACAAATGTGATTGCTTTCAGTTTGGGTCTATTACAAATAAAGTTGCTATGAACATTTGTTTACCAGCCTTTGAATGGGAATATACTTTTATTTCTTTTGGACAAATACCTAGGATTGGAGTGGCTAGATCATATGGTAAGATTAAGAAGGTAACCTTTTAAGAAATTACCATACTGGTTTCCCAAACTGAAGCATTTTACATTCCCACCAGCAGTGTCTTGGTGGGTAGTTGCCTTCACCCTCCCCAATACTTTGTATGGTCAGTCTTTACTTGTACAGGTTCTGACAGGTGCGCGGAGTTATCTCATTATAGTTTTGATTTGCACGTCCTTAGTGACTGGTGGTGTTAAGCATCTTTTCATGTACTTTTGGCCATACATATACAGTCATGCGTCACTTCACAAAGGAGATGCATTCTCAGAAATGCATCGTTTCATCCTTGTTGAACCTCATAGTGTATACTCACACAAACGTAGACGGGACAGCTTACTACACGGTTAGGCTGTGTGGTACAGCCTATTGTTCCTAGGCCACAAACCTGTACAGCGTGTTACTGTACTGAATACTGTAGGCAGTTATAATGCAATGATAAGTATTTGTGTATCTAAACATAGAAAAGATATACTAAAAAATACGATGTAATCTTGTGGGACTCCATTGTACATGCAGGCCCTTGTTGACTGAAACGTTGTAAGGTGCATGACGGCATCTTCTTTGGTGAAGTGTCTGTTCAAATCTTTACCTATTTTTAAAATTGGGTTGTTTATTTTCTTATTAAATTTTGAGATTCTTTATATATGCTATTATTAGATACAAGTCCCTGGTCAGATATGTGATTTATTAGTATTATGTTCTAGTCTCTGCCTTATATTTTCTTCTCTTAACAGTGTCTTTTGAAGAACAGAAGCTCTTAATTTTGAGGGAGTCCAATATATCAATTTTTTTCTTTTAGCGATAGTGTTGGGTTATCGTATCTAAGACATTTTTGCCTAACCCAAAATCACAAATATTTTCTCTTATGTTTTCTCCTAGAAATTTTTTAATTTTACATTTTACATTTAAGTCTAACCCATTTCGAGTTAAATTCTGAATATGGTGTGAGGTATGGATTAAAGCTTTTTGGGAAGTATGTGGATATCCAACTGCCCCTGCACTGTTTGTCAAAAAGCCTTTTCTTTCTCCACTGAATCACCTTTGCACCTTTGTCAAAAATCAGTTGACTGCATATGTGTGGATTTATTTCTGGACTCTTTTGTCAAGTATGCACAAGACAGGGTAAGGTCTGACCGGTTCAACTGGTGAAGACACAAGGAACCACGTTAAACAGTGAGAAGAAGAATAGCCAATGGCGCTAGCTCCTCATGGTCCTCATCCCACACACTGAAAAGGATGACACCTACACATAAGGGGCTGGATGACATCAAAGTGAGTTGAAGGATACCCCATTGATAAGCACTCAGATCTAGACTTGAGCTGAGCAGTTTTATGTTCTGCAGCTCTATTCTCAGGGGATGGGGTGAGACAGGAAGCCCCATACCTTAGCAGAATGCGGGAATAATAAGAAACTCTGTCATGGCAGCCTCCCAGGGGACATAGGAAGGCAAATGGCAAATGGCCTTGTAGCAACTCCTTACAAGCTTCCAATCCAGGAGGATAACAGGGTGTTCTGCCGAGACCTCGATTCAGCAATGGTTCCAATTTTGCCTGTGTGGCCTACGTGCAAGGCCAGCAGCATGCCATGGCAGAGCCGCCCCCTCTGTCTCTATTCTGTCTCATTGCTCTATTGTCCATTTTAACACTTATACCACACTGTCTTGAATACTGTAACATTATAGTAAATTTTGAAGTCAGGTAGTGTAAGTTCTCAAACATCGTTTTTCTTTTTCAAAGTTGTTTTGCCTATTCTAGCTCCCTTGCTTTTCCATATGAATTTTAGATTCAGTTTGTCAGTTTCTGCAAAATAGCCTGCAGGGTTTTGACTGGGGTTGCCATGAATCTGTAGATCAATTTAGAGAAAACTGACATCATAAAAATATTGAGGCTTCTAAGCCATGAACGCAGTATACCCCTCCATTTATTTAGGTCTACTTTAATTCCTCTCATCTACGTTTTATAGTTTTAAGTGGACAGAGCTTGCACATATTTTATAAGATTTATCCCTTAATCTTTCATATTTTTGATGATGTTATAAATAGTATTTTTAAATTTTAATTTCTGATTGTGTAAAGCTACCATATAAGATTGATAATAATTTATTTTGTATATTTATCTTGTATCCTGCAACCTTGTTAAACTCACTAATTGTTCTAGTGGCTTTTTGTAAATTCCGTAGGCTTTCTGTGTAGGCAATCATGTCATCTGCAAATAAACGCAATTTTATTTTAGTTTTTGCAATCTGGTTGCTTTTTTTATTTTTTCTTGTTTTATTGCACTGACTAGAACCTCAAGTGCAATGTTGAATAAAAGTGGTGAAAGCAGACAATTTTTCCTATTCCTGATCTTAGAAGAAAACATTAAGTCTTTCACCATTAAGTAGGATATTAGATGTAGAATTTTTTGTAGATTCCCTCTTTCAGAGATGTAGAGCTCCTTTCTATTCTTAGTTTGCTGAGAGTTTGTATGAATGGATATTTAATTTTTCAAATGCTTTTTCTACATATATGGAGATGATCGTATGATATTTTTTGTCTGTTAATATAATGATTTACATTGATTGATTTTCAAATGTTAAACCAATCTTGCATTCCTGGAATAAACCACACTTGATTGTGAAATATTATCCTTTTTTTGTATAGTGTTGGGTTTGACTTGCTGAAAAAAAATTTTAGTATCTGCATCTATGTTTGTGAAAGATATTGATGTGTAGTTTTCTTTTCTTGTAATGTCTTTGTCTGGTTTTGGCATCAGAGTAATGCTGTCCTCAGAAACGATTTGGGAAGTGTTCCTTCCTCTTCTATTTTATAGAAAACCTTGTGTAAAATTGTTAATATTTCTTTTTTAAATGTTTGGTAGAATTTATCAGTGAGGTTATTTGGGGTATGAAGTTTTGTGAGAAGGTTCTTAACTATGAATTCAATTTCTTTACTAGGTATAGAGCTACTCAGGTTCTTTCTTTCTTCTTGAGTGAGCTTTAATAGTTTGGCTCTTTTAAGAGATGGATCTCTTTCAGCTAAGTTGTTCAATTTATTGGCATAAAGCTGTTCCTTATTATCCTTTTAATAGCTGTAGAATCTGTAGTAATATCACCTCTCTCATTCATGATACTGGAATTCGGGGGGTTTTTTACCCCAGATTAGTCTTGCTTTTGGTTTCATTGATTTTCTCTATTGTTTTTCTTCTTTCTATTTTGTTTATTTCCACAATGCTATTATTCTACTTTCTTTGCTTATATGGGGTTTCATTGGTTCTTGTCTAGTTTCTTAAGGTAGAAGCTAATGTCATCAATTTGATAATTTTATTTTCTGATATAGGTCGTTAGTGCTACACATGTCCCCCTGCATACTATTTTAGCTGAATTCCACATTTTATTAATCATATGTTGTATTTTTACTTTCAATCAGTTTAAAATACTTCCTAATTTTCCTTTTGATTTTTTCTTTGAATTGTGGGTTATACAGAGGTATGTTATTTAGTTTTAAAATATTTGGGGATTTTCCAGCTATCTTTCTATTATTGATTTCTAATTTAATTCCATTATGGTTAGAGAACTTACTCCTTTTAAATTTACTGAGACTTTTTTAATGATGAAAAATATGTTCCACCTTGATTAATGTTCTGTATGTGCTATAAGAGTGTGTATTCTGTGGTTGTTGGGTGGAGTGTTCTATAAATATCAATTAAGTCAAGTTGCCTGATAGTGCTGTTTGGCTTCTGTATCCTTACTGATTTTCTTTGTACTTGTTTTACAAATCATTGAAAGAAAGGTATTACATTCTCAGACTGTAATTGTGGATTTGTCTATTTTTCTTGCAGTTTTATCAGTTTGGGGATCAAGTATTTTGATGCTCTATTATAAAGTCCATAAATGTTTAGCATTGTTATGTTCTGTTGAAGAGCTGACTTCTTTACCATTGTGAAATGATCTTCTTTTTATCTCTGGTAATATTATCTGGTCTAAATTCTACTTTGATATTAAAATAGCCAGTCTCGTATCAATATGGCTTTGTTTTGATTAGGCTTAGTATGGTATACCTTTTCCTATCTGCATTAGTTATCTATTGCTGTGTAACAAATCAGCACAAATTTAGAGACTTAAAAGAACGCACTTATTATCTCACAGTTTCTGTAAGTCAGAAGTTTGGGCATGGCTTAGCTAGGTCTTCTGCGTCTGGGTCTTTCACAAGACCACAATCTAGGTGACAACAGTGCCTAGGGTCTCATCTGAAGGGTCATCTGAGGAAGAATCTGCTGCCAAGCTCATATGGTTATTGTCAGAATTCAGTTCCTCTGAGACTATTGGACTGAGGGACTCACTTCCTTGCTAACTAGTGGTGGAAGGCATTCCTCAGTTCCTTGTTGTCTTAGGCCATTCCTGCTACTATAACATAATACCTGAGACTGGGAAATTTATAAAAAATGAAAATTTATTTCTCGCAGTCTGGAGGCTAAGAAGTCCAAGATCAAGGTGACAACAGAATACATTGTCTGGTGAGAGCTTGCTCTCTGCTTCCTGTTGTTGTGTCCTCACATGGAAGAAGGGGCAGGAGAGATGAAAGGGGCAAACTCGCTGCCTTAAGCCAATGTATAAGGGCACCACTACTATCAGTGATGGTGGAACCCTTATGGCCTAATCACCTCCCAAAGGCCCCACCTCTTAATACTGTTGTGTTAGGTATTACATTTCAACATGAATTTTGGGGGAACACAAACATTCAAACCACAGCACTTGCCATGTGGACCTCTAATATGGCAGCTTGCATCACCAAAGTGTGTGAGTTGGGAAGACAATAGAGAATGTCTGCTAGCAAAATGGAAGCTACAATCTTTGTAATCTATTCACAAAAATAACCTTCTATCACCTTTGTCATAGTCTGTTGGTTACAGTCAAATCAAAGGTCCCATTCACATTCAAGGGGAGGGGATAACAGCATGAATACCAGAAGGTAAGAATTACTGGGGGACCATGCTAGAGGCCGCCTACCCCACTATCCTTTCACTTCTAACTTATTTACGTCTTTATTTTTTAAGTGAATTTCTTGTGGGCAAATTATAATTGGGTCTTGTTCTTTTAATCCAGTGTGACAGTCTCTGCCTTTTAATTTGGTATTTAGATAATTTACATTTAATGTGATTTTGTATGATTAGGTTAACAGCAAACATCTTGCTGTCTTTTTCTATTTGGCTCATCTGTTCTTTGTTCTTGTTATCTTCTTTTTCTTTTTTCTTCTATACTGAATATTTTTCATAACCCCATTTTATCTCCTTTTGGGGGACTTACTAGATATAACATTTTGTTGTGTTATTCTATTGGTACCTTTAGGGTTTATAGTATACATCTTTACTTTATCACAGTCTACCTTCAAGTAATCTTATACTGCTTCATGTGTATTATAAAAATCATATGACAGTATATTTCCATTTCTCTCCTCCAGCCTTTGTGTTGTTGGTATCATACATTTTACATATATACATACATGTTAATATGCGTCCCATAATATATTGTTATGATTCTTGTTTAGTCAATTATCTTTTAAATATACTGAAATACTAAGAAAAAATGTTATATTTACCCATGTAGTTATTATTTCCAGTTTCCTTCATTCCTAAGACTCCATCTGGTATCATTTTTCTTCCTGCTTGAAGGATTTTCTGTAATATTTCTTGTACTGTACATCTTCTGGTGATGAATTCTTTTAGTATTTGTATGTTTGAAAAAATCTTTATTAAACTTGAGTGTTTGAAAGGTATTTTTGCTGGGTGAAGAATTTTGGGTTGACAGTTTTTCATCCTCCACCCACCTCCTCCTTAGACACATGGCTCAACTGTCTTCCAACTTGCATTCTTTAAGGGAGAAGTCTACTATCCTCTTTTTCTTTGTTCTTTTGTACCTAATGTATGCCTTTTTCTGGCTTTAGGATTTCCTCTTTATCGCTGCTTTTAAGCAATTTGATAATGATGTGCCTCAGTATAGTTTTCTTTGTGTTTCATGTGCACAGGATTTATTGAGTATCTTGGATCTGTGGGTTTATACTTTTAATCAAATTTGGAAAAATGTTGGCAATTATTTCTTCACGTCTTTTTCTGTACAGCCCTTTCTCTCCTGCAGGGACTCCAACTGCACGTACGTTATACCACTTGCAGTCATGCCGCAGTTCACTGATGCTCTCTCTGCTCAATTTGTTCAGTACTTTTTCCTGTGATCTATTATCGTTTCTTCTAAAATACCTGATCTTCCATGAACCTTAGTGTATTTTTCATCTCAGACATTGTAGTTTTCAACTTTAGAAGTCCAGTCTTAAGTCTTTTTTATAGTTTCCATATTTTTACTTAACATGCTCAGTCTTTCCTCCAGCTTCTCAAACATATGGAATATGGTTATAACAACTCTTTGAACATCCCTGTCTGCTAATTCTATCATGTGTGTCATTTCTGGGTCAGATTTGTTTGATTGTGTTTTCTCTTTATTTCATTGCATGCTGGATAATTTTTTTCTATTCCTATCAATATTCTTCATCTCTGCTCTGGAATGTAAAGTTACTTGGAAATAGTTTGATCCTTTTGGGTCCTGCTTTTAAGCTTTGTTAGTCAGAATTCAAGCAGTATTTAGACTAAGGTTAATTTTTTCCTCCACTACCGAGACAATACTCTTCTTAGTACTCTAATCTATGCCTAATTATTTATGAAATTTTACGCTTTGGTTTCTGAGAACAGGCACTATCCCTGGACAGTGCACACTATGGGCACTGTTCTCCCTAATCCTTTCAGGTGGTTCTTCCTACAGCCTTAACTAGTTTCTTCATATGTATATACTAATTAGTGCTCAGCTGAATACCCAAGGGGGCCCTCTGCAAAGCTCTTTCTGTGTAGAGCTCTCACCACTCCACCCTACCCCACAAACCCAGCTGCCTTGGCTTCCCTAGACAGCCAGTTCCATCCCCTCAACTCTGAGAGTTCACCAGGCTCTGCCTGGGTCCTCTTCGCAGCGCCCCAGTCTGGGAGCCCAGAGGTCCTTTGGGAGGTTGAGAAATTCAAATTTTCCAATCATAGTGGGGAGCAAGCTCAAACTTTGTGACCCAGGGTCTCAGATTGTTTCTGTCCTCAGCTGCAAGCATTCTTTACTCTCCACTGAGAGGTTTTCTTTCTAATATTAAGTAAACATGGAGTTAATTTCTTGCATTCACTTCCAATTTTTGTTCTTGACTCATTTGGCAGATGATTTGCTGAGGTATACAAAGATGTTGTCTTGTGACAAGATTATAGAAATTCCATCTACTTTTGACATGCACAGCTCCAAGGTCATTCAAGCATTAAATCACCAGTTATTGAACCCTGGGAGGGGCTGAGGCTGTGCTGCATTAGACATGGTCCCTGCCCTCTACGTGCTTGCAGTTTCAGGGGACAGAAAGGTACAGCAGTGTTCTAAACATCAGGAAAACATTCTACACGGAAATGCATAGAATATACTATGTGCATGGGGTGTGAGTGAGGGCTGGTGGATTTCTACTGAAAAATTACTAGGACAGAAAGACATATCAGCTTTATTAAAGGACATAAGCCAAACTATCAGTTGCAAAAGTCTTTCTCTATACTAATACAGCAGGCAAAATTATTAATCAATTGTACATTGATTGCATTCAGTTTTGATCATATTTTTATACCATACAATTTTATATCTCTGCAAATTTTACCACATTGAAGCCTGAGTTGAATCTCAATTCCAACACTTACCAGCTGTGTAACACTGGGCAAATTATTTAATTTTTCTGTGTCTCAGTGTTCTTATTTGTAAAATAGGGCTAATAACTGAGCATCCTACATAAGATAGTTATGAGGATTAAAGGACTTAACATAGGTTAAATGCTTACAGGAGCACCTGGCAGATAGGAAGAATTATGTAGGTGCCGACTGCAATTGCTGGAGCCTCATGTATAATCGCTGTGTTTGTTTTGTGGGAATTGAAACAATATTTCACTATTTTGAGTTAATTTGGGGGTTTGTTGTTTCTTTTCTTTATCTCCGTATTTGCCAATCAACTATGATTTATTTGCTGGAATGTCCTTAGTCAAGAATATAAGTCCCAATTATAGCATGTTCCTATGGAAAATATAACCCATTTGGTGATATTCCATTTCTAGGTATATACCCTTGTACCCAACCACCAAAAAGGCATCCCTGTATTTACTTTTGTTCAAAGCTAAGTTCTCTGCATGCAACATGGTATTCTGGATCGGACCCTAGAAAAGAACATGAACATGAGAGGGAAAATTGGTAAAGTACAAATAAAGTCTGCATCTTAGTTAACAGACTTGTAGCAATGTTAGTTCCTTAACTTTGACAAATAAACCATGATAATATGCTACCCTAGAAGAAACCGGGTGAAGGGTATTCAAGAACTCTGTATACTATCTTTGCAACTGTTCTGAAAATCTAAAATAATTTTAAAATGAAAAGGTTTTAAGAAATCAAGTTTGCTCCATACCTTGGGCCCCAACCCCCACATTACAGTATGAAATATATATACACACACATATTGCTTTTTACTAAGAAATGAGAATGCAGTATCTACTCAGCACAAAATAGACACAAAATATGGCGAATCCTGACAATAACTCTGAGATACGCCGCCAGCCTTCCTTCCACTTGGCATGGTAAGGCGCCGGGCCCATGTGCAGACCGTCGGGCTACTCAGCTTATACGATGTACATAGAAACCAATTTCCTGGCTTCAGCTGATTTTTCAAAAATCATACAGGTCCAGGACATTGTTTAATAAGGACATGTATTTGTATTAACGCAGGGATTTTTTTAAATCTCTTTTCTTCTGTCTTCCTCTTCCTCCTCCTCTTTCTTCTTTTTTGTCTCATTTTCTCTTCTTTGTGTCTCTCTACGGGACTCTTTCTCTTTGGCTGTTTAATTTGACGGTCTTGGCTTATTTAAATCCTGGCGATTGGGGAAAAGTTGCAGATGACTGATGAATGAGCCAGAAGTCCAGGCGGAACTGTGTGACAGCCGACTTAGAACCCCTTCACCGTCAGTGACAGTAATGGAAAATGCTGGCAGATCCCACTGAACACCTCTACAATAACACAGCCAACTACCTAGAAGGATAAAAAGTTAATAGATGTCAGAAAGGGCTTGAGGTTCCAACCATGGCTTTTCAGCTCCAAAGAGTCCCCCTAAAGTTAGACTCTGAGGAGGTCTGGCTTCAGGTAGTATAAACATTGTCACTTTGACAAGAAAGAGCTACTTTCTCCAGAACCTTTTTATCCATAGTAGATTTTAGGTCATCCTTAATTTTTTTACCTCACAGTAGAGAGGGGGTCGTTGACCTACATACAGAGCCATTTCATTTTCCTACTCCTGATGACAATGGCCTCCACACCTGGGGACCCCGTTCCGCTCCATCCCCTTCTAGCTGGCGATTCACCATGGGCACAGGACTTGAAAACCTTTGAGTCTCTGAGTTCCTGGGATTAAAAAAAAATTATCTGTGCTTCCTTCCAACCAGCAAGCTTCAGGATTCAGAATTCAACACACAAAAAGGGATATCAGAGCTTTAATCTAGGATCTTTTTGAAGAGATTTTCCCAAAAAGAAAAGTTCCAGTAAAGTTACTGTGTTCATATTAGCAGCCCGCATGCCAGCCGCGCCCTATTTATTACCAGATCCCTCTCCTCAGCCCTTCCTTTTATTCTGAGATAATTAACATGAAAAAAGCATTTGTTGGAGCCCTATTCTTTTTCTTGTCTGTAGCTGTCTTGATTTAAACAAAAGTGAGGGTGACTTGCTTCCTTCATGGAGCATGTTAACAAAAAGCACACAAGTTTACTTTTTTGTCCCAGTTGTACGGATTTGACTAAATAAAAAATAATTCATATGCTGGAGTCAGACCTACAAGAGCTGCTGATTATCTCAGGGTGGAGGGGACCCAGCAGTCTCCACCTAATCACAGGAGGCTCACCTGCCGGAGATGCCAGGCTCACGGGCATTGATACATAATCCAGAAGTCAGTCCGCTCTCTCCACATCCCAGATGAGTGACTGATTCATCGTTCAAGCAGAGAGGAGAAAAAAAACGTGGTCTTGTTCAACAGGAGTTTAAGGCATCTTGAAGTATATCGAAGAACGAGATGTCGGAGAGGGGAGGCCCCCACTGAATGACGTAATATCTGCACAACTTCCCGTACTCCTGAGCATTTGCAAATGGCTCTTTCCTATAGTCCTCCCAGGCCTGCAAGGCCTGGTCACTTTCAGTCTACAGATTAGAAAACTGAGGCTCAGAGAGGACCAATGTTTTGCCAGTAAAGTGGCACCAATGGAAATTGGCAAAGCCAGGACCCAAAGCCAAACATTGTGAGAAACTGCCAGTCCTTTGTTAACCTGATTTTCCCCCAAATCTGTCTATAATCAGGAAGTAGCTCCACGTATCTCTAACCACCTCCTTTTAAACAGGTTCTGTTACAGGTGTAGCCCCCTTCCCTGCCCCTTGGTGGCCTCCCAGCAGATTCCTCAGCTTTCCGATCACTTGCCAAGTCCCATTTTCATACTGAAATGCCAGTCCAGGCCAAATCAAAATGTTATCCTCTGGGCAAAAGCCTTGATCAGACGCTTCATGAAAGATACACAGATGGCCAATAAGCAGATGAAAAGGTGCTCAACATCCTTAGTCGTCAAGGAATGGCAAATTAAACCACAGTGAAATATTCACCATTTCTCACTCATTAGAATGGCTCAAACCGACAAAAACTGACAACAGCAAATGTTGGCAAAAATGTGGAGCAACTAGAACTCTCATACATTGTTGCTGGGTACAATGATATAATCTCTTTGGAAAACTGGCAGTTTCTTAAATATGTACCCATCGGCAATTCTACTTCTAGGTATTTACCTAAGAAAGATGAGATCATATGTCTACAAGAAGACGTATGCAAAATTGTTCATAGCAGCTTTATCCATAATAGTCAAAAAATGGATACACCCAATTGTCCATCAGTATCCATGGGGAAATGGATTTAAAATGTGGTATATCCATACAACTGAATAGGACTCAGCAATAAGGAAAGGATGAGTTACCCTGTGCATGCAGCAATATGGATGGATGTCAAAAACCATTCTTTGAACAAAAGAAGCCAGACATAAAAAAGTAGAAAATTTCAGAAAAGGCAAAACTAACCCATGGTGAGAGAAGTCAGAACAGTGGTTGCCTGTGGGGGTGACAACTGACGGGTAGTAAACACAAGAGAACTTCTTGGCAGGATGGAAATATTCTACATCTTGAGTGAGGCGTTGGTTACACAGGTATATTCCTTTGTCAAAATTCATTCATTTATACTCTTAAGACCTGCACATTTCTTTGTATGTAAATTTTACCTTAAAAATACACACATACAACTTTTCTCTCATCCAATTCACAGCTCCCCCCCCCCCACCTCACCCCTACCCCTGCCCAGGAAGAGGGTAGAGTCTTTTCTTTCCTTTTGTCTCTTTTTTCTCCCGTCTCACTCTGCTGCTGCTTCTGGGTCTTCCTGTTCATTCAGTGTGTTGGGAACAGGGGAGGAGAGCAGGAGAGGAAGGGACACCAGTGAAGCTTCCAGAAAGTCAGATGCTGCTTACTGAGCATGTGGGGCAAACGGTGGAACTAGCTTTGTACATCTTGGTTACTAAATCATTTCTCAGTTTGCCAAGGTGCAGGGTTCCATTTGCAATCAGGGGAGAATTTGCCCAAATTATCATCATCTACCACAATCATCCAGCACTTCAGAAAAGCATAAAATGGCAGCCATTGCTCCGAGGGAAGTCGTGGTGGTAGAAATGGCCAAGCAGTGTCTCAGTCTCCCCGCTACCCTGAAGGGTGTGTCCATTCACATCAGCCATTTCAGTTATAAACGTCTGTGCGCGATAGTTTCATAGCTTAGCGTCCTGGGAGAAAGGGAGGGAGAAGAAAGCACGGAACAGAAAGGGGGCGGACGGCAGGTCCCCAAAGGAGAACCTCAGCAGAAGGTCCAGGAAATAAAGTGGAACTGCTCCTCCGTCAAAGTCTCGGGGCTGCAGCTCCCCCGTCCTTCGTTCGGAGCCAGCTGGGGAATCAGTCCGCAGGAGGGAACCTTGTTGCAACAGCTTCATTAGAAAACGCAGCTCTATTTTTCTCCCAAGTCCCCCACCCCCCACCAGGCTGGCACATGCCCAGCTCCCGACGGCCCTTCTGCCCCCACCCAGCACCCAGCCTCGCGGCTCCAGCCACCCTTCCCCTGGGACGTGTCTCCAGCCCATCTGCCTCCGTGTCAACTCCAAAGAGGCAAAGTCGCAGTAACGATGATTCAACAAGACGAGCTCATAACACCCATTACCCTCACTGAGCACATTGCTTAGCGTTAAACCCCTTCTGTCTGTCAGAAGGGATTGTAGCAGCAGTCATGTGAGCGGAACGGTAAAGGGCAGGCCGGCATCGTCCAAGGACTCGGGCGACATCCAGTGAGAGCAACTGCTGCTCGGGAGACAAATGCTGAACATCTCCAACAAAGTGTAGAAAAAGCAACGTCCTTTTCTCCCGCAAGCACACAAAAATTAAGTGATGTTTGAATCTTGAATTCAGCCTTCTTTTTGGTAGTTCTTTGTCATTGTTGTGACATTGCTTGTACAGTATCATTTTCTGGTGGTTGTTGGATCATCAGATTATCCAGTGGCGGCTGGGGTTCAGATCCCAAGCAGGAGGTGCTGACAGTGAGGCCACCGTCATCTTCCCGGCCCCTACCCGTTAGACCTCTGCTTAAACTCAAAGACTAAGTCCTGACCAGAAACCAGGGAGAATGGACTGCACCGTGCAGGGTAGCTGGGCGGACTAGGTAAGCATGGGCTTATGGTGCCGCCCCATCCCATGAGGTCCACGGCAGGGTGACCCCTTCCTTGTCCTCCCTTCAGTGCCGGGTCAGTCAGTGAGTCTGGCCAGGAGCTCCCGCGGAGCACTAAGAGAGGAAACACTTCTCTCTGCCTTGAAAGGAGCATGGGGCATGTTTTCTACTTATTAAATGAATGGACGAATGAATGAAAAAAGTTCAGCAATGACCTATGGAAAACGCCTAGAACAGTGCCTGGCTCATAGTAGGTGCTCGACAAATAATACCAGTGGAAGGGGCAGCCGGTGGGTGGTGCGACGGAGAGCTTGGAAGCCACGCGGCACAGTCAAGGCCTTGCTTTGCCATTTCCTGGCTGTATGACCTTATGCCAGTTGTTGGTCTTCTTTTAGGCCTCAGTTTCCCCAACTATAAACTCCACCTACAATGTGGAGTTGTTGCAAGGACTAAAGATAACAATAATATTTGTTAAAAAAAAAAAAAAAAGAAAAAAAAGACCAAGTCCTGGAGAATCCAAAAGACCTTCCAGCCCAGACCCAGGAGACAGTGAAGTACCAGTTTGAGGGCTCTGTATAAATAGGGTGAATGGGAGGACGGAGAAAACCTGGAGAAGGGCGTCTGGGCGGGGCGCACAGGGAGCATGGAAGCTTGGCAGGCAGGTGGGGCACAGGTAGGAGCAGTTGGGTAAAGAGAGAGGAGAACATTGGGAAGCCCAGGCTGAGACCTTCAGACCCCCGCCCCCGGCGCGGACTCGGAGGTGCTCAGGAAGATGCCGGAGGGCGGATGGGAGCAGTGTGGGGGTGGGCGCAAGTCCTACTTCCCCCTTTAGAAATGAATTAAAATGACATTGATTCAACAGCCTTTGATGGGCTCATCTCTATTAACTCCTGCCTTTGGCTGAAGTTACTCTTCTTTGTGCTGTCAACCTTGGCCCCCGTAGTGGCCTGTCACCACAGTCATTATCAAAGACGGGGACAAGGGATCTGGGGTGTGTTTGTCCAAGTTGCTTCATATCAGAGGCTGTTGAGACAACACGGTGTCTCCTTAATCCCTGTGAGACAGAGACAAAGTCGTTCTGACATCCTCAGATGGGAATTCTACCCTTGGTTCCCGACGGTGACTGCTCTACACGGACCCCAGGCCTTCCTGACTTTTGCCTGTGATCAAGATCGCAAGAAACCGGCTCACAAAGTCTCACCTGGGAGTTTATAAAGGGCTCAGCCAAGGCTAGGTTCCCCTGCACAGGCCTGCAAAGACTGGGCCGTTTCTCCTTGGACTGAGGACATTGACACATACAAATCACTGAAATGATGAACAGTGTTTTAAGGATGGGCCTGGGTCCTGGGTTCAGGTCTGGGATTCCCCAAGACTGTTATCCATTTCCCTGCTTATCACTGGTACCTCCTACCCAGCCTGGCCTTCTCCTCTACTCACCTTCTCGTGGGCCTGGCCATACACACTTTCCAAGACCACTGCTTACGCCTAAACCGACCACTTACGCCTAAACCGACCAGTGGGAAACTCGAGAGTATTCTCGGAACCCAGAAAGCTAAGAGGACATTCTTAACATCCATGAGCTGTTGCTGGGGTTGGTGGGGGACGGTTTTGTTACTAATAACCTCCTGTTGTTCTTATGTCAAGCTATAACTCAACTCATTCTGGAATATTTGAAAATACAGGCAGGCAAAAAGAAAATAAAAGCCCCCAACATCCCACTATCCAGAGAGAAACACACATTGCCCTATAAATTCCTAGGCTTTCTTTCTATGCACCTAGATATGTTTGTGCTTTTTCAAAATAGGACCATACGGTGCTGTTTTGCAACCTGGTCTTTTCACAGATCCACTGTAAATATCTTTCCATGCCATTAAATAGGCTCTCGCACCTTCGTTTTTAATGACTGCCAGTGTGTGCCGGCAAGACGTGACCCAGTCGGCTTGTGCTGTTTCCTTCTCACGCCTGTGGTCCTGCAACTCCAACCATTGCCCACTCTAAGAAAGTGCCAAGGTTTAGCCAATTAGAAGCTCTTCATTAAAAATGAAAAGGGCATCTGCAGCCCTCCAGAGGGTGGGCCAGCATCCTCATTCTTCTGAAAGGTGTCCGTGTTGCAAATAGCAACCTAGCCATTAGCCAGTTAGGGCTGTGCGCGTGGAAGAGAGGACCGGCTGTATTTCCCTGTGGACTTCTTTACAGAGGCTGAGCTGCTTACAAAAAAAGAAAGAAAGAAAGTAGAAGAAGATGTTTTGTGATTGTTTGCAAGCGCGCAGGCTCGGTGGCAAAATGAGACGGAACCCTTGATTTCTGACCTCCCGCTGCACTGTTCAAAATTCCTCCCAGAGAGGCAAGTGGGAAGAAAGTGAAGCATTCTGATTGTAAAATTTGCATTCTCTCTTAGCTGGTTGTTGTCCCAAAGGACATTTCACATCAAACTGTACTTGTTTGTAAAGATCTTTCACCCAAGACAGAATACTTCTCCAGATACTGCTGATATATAGGCTAGAGAAATACAAAGAAAGACTTAAAAATACTGACAGCCCCTAGGTAAAAATATAAATGGATTTAAGGACAGCTGCTGTCAGCTCGGAAACCCTCAATGGATGAACTGGTTCAGAGCCCCAGTTAGGTAAATAATCAGAGAAACAGCAGCTACAGGGAGGAAAGCTGAACTATGTTAATTAAGGAAATGCGTTTGTTCAGCCTACTTTTAGGCAACACCAGCAGTGGCCGGGCACTGAGAATCAGAGATAGATAAACCCCCATTTCTACGCTCAAGGAGCCAACGGTCTAAGACAGGAGTCAAATGTGCCAACAAACGTTTGAAATATACAGTGACAAACGTTGCACCCAGGCATATATGTACAAGGCATGTGACAACAGAAGTGTGACCCCTCTGCCTGGTGGCACTGGGAAGGCTTCCAAGAGGAAGGAAGAATAGGAATGTCGAGGCTATCATGTGAGACAGGGTGTCCCAGGAAGGGGCACACCCAAGGCACGGGGACATGAAATAGCAAGTGTGTTCTAAGAACCACACCTGGTCAGGCAGGATTGAAGAATGGGGGTGGGGCCTCAGGAGGTGAAACTGGTGGGGCCCGCGGGAGCTGGATCACGCTGTGTCCTGTGCCCTGGGGAAAGGGACGACCCAGCAGGAGTAGATTGCTGGGAGGGAGGAGGGTAGACACGGGAGGGAGCATGAGGACCGTGCTCAGTGTCAGGAGTGGCTACTCACTAAACAGCAAGGGATGCGGAGCTGGCCTTCAACGCTGAACAGTCTCAGCTGAAGGGCCCTGAGGCCCAGCCAGCCTCGTGAACAGTGCTGCCTCCAACAGGGCTCCGCAGCCACATGGAAAAGAGGGGCAGACGACGGCTGGATTCTGGGGAAGACTTGGCCATTTGAGTAGGGATTGGTCATCATCCCCTCCACTCCAGGGGACTGAGGGAGTGGATGAGAAAGTGACTGCACCGCTGCCCGGAGGGGGATGAAGCCAGGAGGGGCTGAGAGAGATGAGGGGCCAAGGACTCAGGTCTCCATGGAGCAGAGATGACTGGTAACCAACAGGTGTGGGCGAGCTCGAGGGGACGGAGGCTTTGGTCTGAAGTCAGACTCCAAAGCTGATGGCAGTGACGAGGGGGTGACCAGGGAGGAACAAGGCAAGGCTTGCCTCCCCCTCTCACAAAGCTGAGCCGTTTCCAGGAGAGGTACCTGCGGCTGGAAACAGCCTGACCCTCTAAGGGCCTCTCCCTAGAACCGTACCTGCCAGACCCTTAACCTCCGGGCATGACAAAGCTCCCTGATCACCATTGCCTGGAGCACTACCATTTGGACCATATCACCTTCCCGAGGAGCACTGAGCAGTTACAATTTCATCAAAAGTTATAACTCTGCATGTGGATTCTCACGGCAGGTCGCTGGCTATTTCCACCATTTGGTAACCAGTGGAGCTCGTGGCCTCAGTGTTTGCCATAATTCATTCTTAATTCAGTTTTTTTCTTTTTCTAATATTTATTGAGGTTTTCTTTTTAAGATGTACACAGTTTCAGGGTACATGTGGTAATTTAATACATTGATATAATTTGTAAACATAAAATCAGTGTACTTGGGATATCCATCACTTTAAACATTTGCATGATTCTAGCTATTTTGGAATGTACAATGGGTTACTGTAAACTACAGTCACCCTTCTGATCTATCTTACACTAGGTCTTATTTCTTCTATGAAACCCTATATTTGTGCCTATTAATCACCTTCCCTTCGATCCCCCTCCCTCTGGTAACCACCAATCTATCTTCATGAGATGCCCATTTTTAGCTCCCACATGAGAACGTGCCAACTCAGTTTGCAGCCTTGACGCGGCGGATCCGAACTCATGTGCTTTCACTCGGGGTCACCCTCGACCTTTTAGGGCGCCAACTCGCCCGATAAACGCCAGCCACTGCGCAGCGTGTCAGCCGTCGGGGGTGCGGGATGCGGGGTGCACGTTGTCCCCAGGCGCGCGGTGACCCTCGGCCTCCCCGCAGGTGCGCGCAGGCGCTGCTGGAGCACGGCGCCTCGGTGCAGCTTGCGGGCGGCGCGGGCCGGGACACGCCGCTGCACGTGGCGGCGCAGCGCGGCCTGGACGAGCACGCGCGCCTCTACCTAGGCCACGGAGCGCGCGTGGACGCGAGGAACGGCCGCGGCGAGACGGCCCTGAGCGCGGCGTGCGGCGCGGCGCTGCGGCCCGACGAGCACGCGCGCTGCCTGCGCCTGTGCGCGCTGCTGCTGCGGCGGGGCGCGGCGGCGGACGCCCGCGACGAGGACGAGCGCAGCCCGCTGCACAAGGCCTGCGGCCACGCGCGGCACGGCCTGGCGCGCCTCCTGCTGCGGCACGGCGCCGACGCGAGCGCGCTCGACTACGGGGGCGCCTCGCCGCTGGCCCGCGCGCTGCAGACGGCCGCCTGCGCGCCCGAGGACGCGCCGCAGCGCACCGTGCAGGCGCTGCTCAACCATGGCTCCCCCACCGTGTGGCCCGACGCCTTCGCCAAGGTAAGGCGGGACCCCACGGGCTGGCATGCGCCACAGGTGGCCGAGGAGCGCCCCGGAGCTTGGCAGCGCAGCGACCCTGCCTGTGGGAACCCGGGTGCATGCTGCTCCCAGACTGTAAAGGGCCCAGGAGCCTCCTGAGCACCTGTTAAAGTGCAAATTCGGATCCAGCGGGTCGGGGTGGGAGATTCTGCATTCCTAACAAGCTCCTGGGTGAGGCCGGCCGAGGCTACTGCCTTGGGAGCCCACTTTGGGGAGCAGGGGCCTAGAAGCCTTCTGGTTAGAGTCGCTAGAAAATTAAGACGTTGGATGTCAGTGAGCATCCCAGAATGTATCCTTTCAAAGTAGTCACCTGGGGACGCCAAGCGCTTGATTTTGCTGACGCTGTCATGGCCTAAAATATTTTGACAGCTCGTCTTTTGGCGTAATTTTCAGAACGATGAAAATCAGTCTCTTGTTGCATCTGGCATTTGATCTGAAACAAAATTACCCAATCTGATCATCCACCCTATAAATGATAACACTTTGCACTTTTGCAAATTTCTCTCATTCAGTCCTCGCCACACTGCTGCAGAATTCGCCCAGCAAATGTTCTTACTCTACCTGGGTTTCAGCCAGGTGAAGTGCCCTGTCAGGTCACCATTGTGTTGGGACCTCTCCCCCGTTCTGCTGGCTCGCCCTTGCAGACTTGACTCTGAGCAACTCGTCACTTTTCCACCTGTCAGATCTACCCGGAAATAATTATGAGGAAGAAAAAAATTCCTGATTAGAGAAAATACCCAAAAGACTGAAAATGTTTCCAGAAGAAAAGTTCCCAAACCATTGGTTGGAATAAGAGACTGTCCTTCCAGAAAGACCTCACTGAAGGGAAGTCATCCCATTTGGTGTAAAATTTGGGTGTGTTTAATTTTAAAATTATCCCCGTCAACCAAGATTCACCAGTCATAGGCAAGAACACGTTTTGAACAAATAGCTGAAAAGCTAATATTCAAAAGGACAATATTCTAGATGGTCTGAAAGAATGAGATTCACACAATTCTCTCAAATGCTAACTTTTCACGTTAGGTGCGTTCAGAGTAAAGGTTAGGCAAACACCGAAAATCCACCGAGACGACTCCCCAGGTGTTTCCTTACTTGACAAACACGATGACACTTTCCTGATGCTCTGTCACCCTGTCTTTGAGTAATTCTGTAGTGGCGCTCTACGAATGCAGTCGGTGCCTCTCCAAAGGGGAGAAATGCCAGTATTTTTACATTCTGTAACACCTTTTATGTTCGTAATTTACATTTTAATGTTTCTCATTATTAGCAGGCTTCGTTCATCAACCTGTAACATGGAAATAAGACTCACCCACTGCCCTCCAATTCACATAGTGTCTGCGTTAAACCAAAACGCACGCTTCGTCCCTCGTCATGAAACTACATAAAGCGTGAAGAGAAGGCTGGTACGGTGGCTCATGTCTGTAATCCCAGTACTTCGGAAGGCCAAGGCGGGAGAATCGCTTGAGGCCAGGAGTTTGAGAACAGCCAGGGCAACAAAACAAGACCCTGTCTCTAAATTTTTTTTTTTTTTTAATTATCCAGGGGTGGTGTTGCATGCCTGTAGTCCTAGCTCTTTGGGAGCCTGAGGTTCGAGGATCACTTGAGCCCAGGAGTTCAAGGTTACAGTGAGCTATGATTGTGCTACTGCACTCCAGCCTGGGCAACAGAGCAAGACCCTGTGTCTTAAGGAAAAAAAAAAAATGAAAAGAGTAACAGACTTTACAGGATGGGCCTCAGGTAGAAAATATCTGGGGCAATTTCTTTTAAAGAAAAAAGGAATCAGTATATTTCCGTAGTGGCTAGAAATAATCCTTAGTTAGCCTCGATACCATTTCAATTTGAGTGATCTTTGCCCAAGTTTTCAAGTCCCAGGGGTAGCCCCACAGGCATCACTTCTGGGAACAAAACCTGTAACTCCTGAACTCTTGTCTCCATGGCTGTGGGAACTACCCTGCCGTGCCCTGGAGATGCGGTGCCTCCCTTCTGGGTCTTCGGGGCCCCTGTTCTGGGATCCCCAATACTGTGTCGGCCACACAGGAATGGGATGCAGTCGGTGGTGCAGCTCATCCTCTGTTCAGACTGGGGGTAGGTTTGGGTTGGGGGGGCATTTTGTTATATAGGGATGGGGGGTGGGTTGCCAAGAGGCCAGGAGAAGCTTTTATCAATGAACCTCCAGTCAGTTCCGCACTATTGTGGAAAGAATTGGAGTTTCCTTGAAAAATCTTAATTCCTCGAGGCTTTCACCAAAACGCATCGCCCACCATTGCCTCCCCTGCGCACGCACAGTGCCCGCCTGTGCAGACTTTCAACCCGCGTTCGTTGAGTGAAAAGAAAGGGATTCCTGCAGGTCCAGGCGGGGCCTGCCTTCGACTTTCAGAAGGGAGGACTCGACCTCGGTGCGCTGAGATCCCCCAGCCCTCCAGGGGGCGCCCCCGCCCGCGGGAGCAGACGCCGGGCGGCGACACGCCGGAGCCGCTCGGCGGAGGTGGCGGTGCTGGCCTGGCCCGGCGAACCCAGGGAGCGCGCCCTGGACGCCGAGGCCGCGCGCTCCTCGCCCGGCCCCTGCGCTGGCCCCCGGGGGCCTCTGACCTCCGCGCGACTCACAGGGACAGACCAGCGCGGGCCACCCACGATGTCGCGGAGCGCGCCGCCGGTGCGCAGCAGCCGTGCCTCGCACAGATGCGAAGAGACGCCCGTGGGCCGCAGGATCACTGAGGCAAAGGTCTCACCGCGAGCTTGGGCATAAGTCACGGTCCCCGCGGCCGGCGGACAGGCAGCGTCCATGCGAGCCGCGCGGCGCTCTGCCGCGGAAATCCAAGGGCGTCAGGGTCGGGACGCCGCGTGGTGACTGTGCCCGGTGAGTGGGCACTGGGGGCAGAGACGCGGCCGGAGGGCAGGCGCGGCAGCAGCTGCAGCCAGGGCCGGATTCTATTGGTGGCAGGACCTGGGGGGCCACGCCTGGGGGGCGGAGGGCGCTTGTTTGGCACGTGCCACAAGTGGGCTGGATGCTTGATCTGGAATAAAGGGCTTCGCTCAGGTTTCTCCTGCCCCTTCTGTACCTGGAAGACAATTCGGGCAGCAGTAAGGAAGCACCACTTTGCTCATCCCACCTCTTTGAAGAGCGCATTTCCGGAAATGCTGGAGCACCGCAGAGTGTGCCCGGGCACTGCGTCCAGCCCCCACTCCAAGACGGGTCATGAGCTCCCCAGTCACGGGGCTGGAAGGTAGTGGCACCAGGATGGGACTCACACCACTGCCCTCCCCTGCCTCCTCCACGGGCCACTTGGTGTCAGTGGCCAGCTTTGTTTGTCCCCTGGTATCCCCCGACCCCCTTCCATGAGCACTTTTCATGTGCAATCTGTGTAGCTGACACATTCCAGCCCCTCCCACCTTGTCGCTATTTTGCAATATTTCGGAAAGGCACTTCTGTTAATAGCACAGGTCAGGGCAAGCGGTGGACATGTACCTGCAAGAGGTCGTAAATAATTCAAATTCAGACTTGCCCATGAGTTGGGGAAGTGCAGGGACAACGCCAGCCATGACAGTTTCCCCCAAACCACATAGGTGTTGGCTGGACTTCCCTGGACATCCCTTAAGTGCATGTTTGTTCATTGCGAAACCTTGGGACCTCCCGTCCGTGGCACCGAGATTGCAGTGAGGAACAGGAGCGTTGGCAGAGCGGCTGCCTGTCACGTGGGCGGGGCAGGCACGCACACCAATGCGAAGTTGCCTGGCGAGAAGCGCTGCAAAGCCAAGGCTCACCTCACCCGGAAAGAGCCAAATGGTGGGTTTTACCTGCTGGGGCGGTGGTTGGAGGTTCCCCCATGTGTGTCATGAGTGAGCCCCAACCTGAAGGTTGAAGATGGGGGACAAACATCCCAGACAGAAGGAACAGCGTGGGCAAATGTCCTAGGGCAGAACAAGCACTGCAGTGTGTGGTTGGAAAAATGACCCGATCACCAGAGAGGAAGCAGCAAGAGGAGCCGGCTGAGACTGGATGGCAAGCCAGGGCCGTGCCAAGGGGTCGGGCCTTTGCGCTGGGAATGGTGGGGACCTGTGACATCATTTTAAGCAAAGGAGATGACATAATCAAATGAGCGTTTTGAAATGATTTGTCTGCTCAAAGGTAGAGAAAACGCCAGAGTGGGGGGCTGATGGGAAACTGCAGGCTGTTGTGGCTGTCCAGGTGAGGGGTGCAGACAGCTCAAACAGGGGGATGGAGGTTGCTGGCAAGAATGACAGATTCTAGAAACATCTGCAAGTCTCTGGTTTTGCCTCACCTTCTGGGCATTAACCATGCTGAAAATGGGACCTAAAGTTTTCATTTTTTTCTTTTTACCTAATTCCGGAATTAGGTAAAGTGACTTCACACATTTATCCCAATTTGACCGGATTTTTAGTGGCGGAATCCTGGGATAGCAGTAGTCAAAACCCAGGGCTCCATTTGCTGTCTTCACAGAGCCATGTGTGTACCCAGTCCCCAGCGGGAGGAGAAGATGAGAGCTCATAAATAGCGCGCCTCTGTTTTTCTTGCTCTTGTTTTATTTCTCCATCTACATATAAAGCAATGTGCCTGTGTGATTTTTCCCCTTAATTTTCTTTCTGCCGCCTCATTAGCTGAAGAGAGTGTGCGTGGACGCTAATGACATCAGCATGTCAGAGTAATGTGGCAGCCGCTTCTCTGCAGACAGCAAGGAAGCAGCGGAGATTTTTAAACTGTGTTGGCGTAAAAATAATGAAGGCGGCCAGCTGCCTGGCAGACGTGAGGGGCACAGTGCAGAGGGATTGGGAGGGGCAGGGAGCCCCAGAGAGGTGGAACAGAGGAGAGACAGAAAATGAATTCCCAGAGACAGGCAATAAGACTTTGTCACAGTCTGTGACCCGGGGGGAGGGGCGGGGGAGGAGGCGGTGCTCTTGCTCTGAGGGAGGGCAGCTCTTCCAGGGGTGGGGGGACCTCTGCGTTGTGCAGTCACTGGGAGCCATTTAACATTTTGCAGAGAAGTGGCAGAGTCGGTCGGAGGGTCGCTGGAGGGTCAGGGCTAGCAAGGCCTGAGGAAGCAGGAATTGCCTAGGGTACCGTGTAAATGCAACCAGACTCCATCCGGAGGGGCGCGGTGTGAGCTGTTCTTAATGGCGTGATTTTCTCCCAACACGTAAGGGAGATGATTGAAATCAGAGACTGCCGTGCAGGAGGAAACGGCATGTTAGTGGGGCTTGCGTAAGCCAGAAATACCAAGCGTCAAGAGCTCCTTGTACGGTAGTGAGGGGACGGGTTGGCGAGGCTGGGCTGGGAGGACGCATGGTTGACTGTGCCAGCCTGGACCTGCCCACTGGGCGCTCCGTCTGCAGCTTGTCCTCTCTCCTTCCCCAAGGCCTGCTTAAGCCTGACCTGGTGACAGTCATGAATTGGGAAACAAACAAACAAATCTGGGGTGGGAGGAGACCAGATAATTCTTAAAATGTCAATCTGATGCCCAGTTTAAAAAGAGCTCCTGTTCTCTTAAAAATATCCATGAAGACGTGGACAAGAGGAAGGAAGAGACAGGAAGCACGGCAACAACAAGGTAGCCCCGTGTCTAAGTCTAGGAAGGCCCAGTGTCCCCCTGCGCCACTGCTGTAAGCTCTCGGCAATCGGGCAGACATTACCGGAAGAGGGGCCGGGCAGTGGGGGCTGCCTGGGGACATGCATTCGAGGAGATGGAGTGAGGGGCCGAGGTGGGAACTGGAGGCCCCTGCTAACTGTGCCAGGAAGACAGTGGCGGCAGGAGGCCTCCAGGCCAGAACTGGGTCCAGCAGGGGAACCCTCCGGCTGGGGATGGAGCTGGGCCCAGCCCTCGTCCCCTTATGCCCACTCCGCCTCTCCGGTCTTCCGAGTGGACGGAGAACAGGACCACGGACTTCCCCTGTGTTGACAAACTTCGTGTGTGTTTCTCGCCTTAATCAAAGATGAATAAACAGAAAGGTTAATAGATCCGCAGTGAAAAGGGACAAAAAAAGCAAAATGGGACAGTGTCCAAAAATAGAGAGGAAACCCAAATCTCTCCTCATGCAATCCAGAAGAATATCTCAGAAATCGAGTGCATGGAAGTGCAAGAAGACATAGCCCCTGTGATCCATAAAAACAACACGTTAAGACGAAAAGTCAGTAGAATGACACGAAGAGGAAGATGGAGGAGACACAGTTACACCAAGAAAGTTAAAGCAGTCATAGGTTAAATTGTGCATTAAAAGAAGAAAAGGCAGAACTGATTGATAGGTAAAGAATCAAATCGATGACGTGCATTAGGGTGCTGACAATTTTCCTTTGTGCCCATAGATCCTTCCCTGCTGTTCCTGCGTTCTGTTCTGCATCCTGGGGGTCGGGGGAGAGAGCCGGCCCCTTCGAGCTGAACTCAGTCTCCCTTATCAGCGGGGCTTCTGCCTGGGTTCAGCCAATGGCAGACACCATGGGAAATTGGAGTGTGGAGGAAAAAAGAAGCCACCTCTTTCTCTGCCTTGTGTAGCACCTGCTTCTCCTCCGTGACCCCCACGCCCACCAGACAGCTCCTCCCCTCATGGCCCCGGGCCCCACTGGGCAGCCCTTGACTTGACTTGGTTCCACCTCCATGGTGTGGCCATGGTCTCTGGACTGTGATAAGACCACCTCATCCCCTTGTCCCACCAGCTCTAAGAGTGACAGCTTTCTGTTTGGCTGATCTCTGGGCTACCTCACCTTCCCTTTGTGGACATCTCAGCTATTCAGTTACCTGTATAATCAATTCCATGTGTTAATTGTCTCTGGTTGAAATACCTAGAGTGATGTCTTTTGCCTGATTGGACTCTGACTGGTACAGATGGTTTCGGCCACAAGTGGCAGAAAACCCAATTCAAACAGTTTTAAAGAAGGAAAGTTATCTTGTTATCTCACATAACAAGAAGTACAGAAGTAGCAGCCTTCAGGATTGGTTGTTTTAGTGTCTCCATGATGTCATCAGATGGGATGGCTTCCAGCAACAATTGGGCCAACTAGTTTCCTTTTCATATCCAATTTTCTAGAAGCTTTGAGGGAGTGTCCCCAGTTGGTTTAAACCTGCCCTTTCCTGCACCAGTAACTAGCAAGGGGAATGGAATTGCCATGATTGGATTAAACTAATCATCTGGATTGTTGAGAAGTCAACCTCAATGTTCACTGTAAAGAAGGACTAATGTTAAAAGGTCTTCTTAAGTGCAAAAGAAGAGAACAAAACCAAGAAACTAAAAGAGAAAGTGATGGTCATGAAGGACAGGGAGCAGAAAGCCAACCCACAGATAAGTGTTGTGACTGCAGAAGAGCCTGGAACAAATGAATCAGAAATAATAACCAAAGACATAATAGAAGAAAATTTAGCTGCACTTAGGTCTTAACTTTTAGTTAGAAGTTGAATGGGTGTTCTCTGCAAATCAATGACAGGAGGCACACGCCTATATATACATTCTAGCAAAAATATTCTAAAGAGATATGGAAAAATCTTGCAGAGTATTTAAGCAGAAAACAGGCTATTCATAAAGGAGTAAGAATCAGGCTGGACTGATTTCTCTGTTGCAATATTAGCATAAAATACAATGAAATATCACCTGTGGATTTTGAAAGGAAAAGTTTGAACACTAGAATTTTATACTCAGCTAAAATGGTTTCATTTTGATAACAAAAGAAAGACCCTTTTAGATATCAAGGGCTCAGAAAATGTGCCTTTTTTTTTTTTTTTTGGAAACAGGGTCTTGCTCTATTGCCCAGGCTGAAGTGCAGTGGTGCAATCATATCTCACTGCAGCCTTGAACCTCTGGGTTCAAGGGATCTTCCCACCTCAGCCTCCTGAGTAGCTGAGACTACAGGAACATGCCACCATGCCCAAACATGCCTTTCTAATGCACTTTTTTAAAAGGAAAAAAACATGCTTGTGTTAAATTACTTATTCAACAACTATTGAGCACCAGTCATGGACCAGCACCTTATAGGCCCTTGGGATACATGGGTGAACTGATCAGAGGAAAAACAGTATTCCTGCCCACATGGAGCTTACATTCTAATGGGGAAGACAGACATTAAACGTGGAGCATAATAATACCTCGGATAGCTCGGATATCTCTGAGCTATTTTTCTTTCTCAGGACACAGAGGGAATGAGTTCTGAGGGCAGACTCCTCCCCCACCCTGCTGCCACCACGTGATTCCTGCTCATCAGCTGCACTAGGTAGTGATGTGTGCACGTTGCTCTCAAGACTGGTGCCAACACTCAGGAATTGCACCCACAGCACCTTTGCTCCTGGAGTTTCCCACCAAAAACCTACATAGGTACCTAGAGGATTGCTGGATTATTCCCACACCCAGACACTGAATCTGCAGCAGCAACCTGGCCCCTCCATCAGCCCAGGTTTCTGGACCACCTGATCATCATCTCACCTGCCTGCAGGGACACAGGCGTGAGCCAGAGCAGAGCCCACCTGGGCCAGCGCCTGCAGCACAAACCAGTCCTTCCAGCGTCCCTGTACTGTCCCCACCCATGGGCCCTGGCTAGCACCTTTCTCTCTTCTGCCTTTTCCTTCCCCACAAACCCTTCTTCATGCGCACACAGTGTGCCCAAGGCCACCCCTCCTCCTGAACTCTGATGTCCATGAGTTCAAAACCAGGGCCCTAGACCTGGTGGTTGTAAGAGCAAAGACAAACGAGAAACATGAAACTGAATCCTCCAACTTGAAAACAAGGAAAGAGATTTTGTTCTCTTCATTTCTTAAAGACTTCCATGTGTAAATTTTTTTCTTCCACTTTGAAATACATGTAGATCATTTTAATGGCTAAATAGGTCTTTGTCTTTTTTTTTTTTCTTTCTTTCTTTTTGACTCAGGATTGTCTTTCTCTAGGACTTGGGAACGATGGCAGTGAAATGTAAATCGCCAAGACGATAGTGCCCCAGTTTCTACTGGGGAGTGAGAGCTGCCTTCAGGAGGCACCTGGTCCCAGTTGCAGAACTACTTCTTGCCATGAAAACATGGAAGGTTTATTTTTCCTTTAAATGTAGCCAATCAGCAGACACAGATGCCCCCCAATTACTGGGTGAATTTAGGATGCACTGTATAAGACAGACGGTGCTGTCATGCTGTCTACTTGAGGACTAAGTGTGGTGACTTTCCTTCCTGTCTTTGCGGCTCTTAGCAGATTGCCTGAGATGCACATCGTATTATGCTTTAATTGTGTCATAAAACAGGGTTTTTTTCTATTCCAAAAAAAGTGGAGCATAATAAATAGACCCACAAAGGGATAAGGACTATGGAGAAAGAAGGAGGTGGAAGGCAGTTGCAATTCTAAATAGAGTAGTCAGGTCAGTGACTTTTGAGCAAGACTTGAGAGAGGTGAGGGCGCAGTGGGGCAGGTGTCTGGGGACGGCGGTCCAGCACTGGAGCCGCGGGTCTGTGGCCTACGGCTGGAACGGGCCTGTGCTGGGCTCAGAGCCACAGGGGACCAGCATGGCCGAAGGCGGAACAAGCTAGTGGGACGGTAGAAGGAGATGAAATCAGAGGTGGTAGGAGAGGGAGCGCAGGTCGCGTGATGACTCTGGCCACTGCGGGGTTTGAGCGGAGGGGTGGCAGAACCCAAATGATGTTTTATAAGGATCCTTCTGGCTGCTGTGTTAGGAAAACACCTGAGCCGGAGAACAGAGGGGAGAGACAAGTCAGGAGGGTGTTGCTGTGACCCACGTGAGGGGTGACGGTGGCGTGGACGAGGCGGGTGACCGGATTCTGGATGTGTTTTGGAGGTAGAGCCAACAGGATTCCTTAACAGATTGGATGTGGGGCGTGAGAGAAGAGGAGTGAAGGATGGCTGCAGGGCTTTCAGATGAGAGCCTGGAAGGCTGGGTTGCGTCACCTGATGCAGGAGCGTTGCGGGCAGAGCAGCAGGTTGGACTGTGGAGCCAGGGCGTTTGGTCCTCGATGTGCTGAGCGTGACCCAGCCGAGAGGAGCTGTGAGTAAGCGGTCGGACGTTCAAGCCTGGAGTCTGGGAGAGAGATTTGACTGACCTGGAGATAAACCTGTGAGGGTCAGTGGCCCGTGGGTGGTATTTAAGGCTGGGAAACAGAGAAGATCGCCAGGGAGTGAGAGTAAACAGGGAAAAGAAGAGGAACGGGCTGAATGCAGGGTCCTTCCAGCATCAGGAAGGCAGAGAGATAAAGCAGCCAGGAAGCTGAGCGGGATCCACAGTGACGTAAGAGAAGAAATAAGCGGAGCCTCCCTGGGAGCCACGGGAAGAGGTGTCAGGTGGCAGACGCCAGTAACCGCGTCGGATGCGGCTACATAGCAAGTGGGGCAGGGTGGACGTGCCCACCTGCTGCGGCCACACCCCTGGAGCTGTGGGCAAGGGCAGGTGGGTGGGTGTCCTCCAGCTCGCAGAGACGACGTTTCAACGAGCTCAGGAACGGAAGACCGGTCCCAGAATCTCTCAACTCTGCCTCCTCCACGGCTCTCGATCTGTTTCCCTCCCCACTGCCGCCACCTGAGGCGAGGCCACCACCACCTGCCCTGCACTGTGGAAACATCGTCTTAACTGGCCTCTGTGCACATGCAGCCAGGGTGGCGTTTCCGAGTTAAAACCGATCCCGTCACCCTCCGTGCATCCCCTCCACGTGCTCCCGTGCCGCAGGACACCAGGACCCCTGCCGGGCGGATGCCGCTCTCCACGGTCTGGCGCTTCCCCTCCGGCTCCACGTCCCCGCCTCACTCATGCCCGGCCCACGCCGTTCGCGCCTCTCCCCGCAAACTGGGCGCAGTGTTTTCTCTGCCCAGAACACTCGACTCATAGGAACTCCCTGCGCCTTTTGTCTGCCTGCTGACTCCTCCATAGCCAGGTCCCGGCTTGGACGTCACTTCCTCCGGAAATCTTTCCCCGGCCAACCCACCACCCACCGGAAGTCCAGAGCTGAGTTTAGTGCCATTTGCAACACCTTGCAGTTCCCCCGCCATATGACCGTAGCACCTGTATTATTATTGTTATTGTTTGGGACCGTAAAGTTCCATGAAGGGGGGGCTTGCCATCGTCACGTGCAGACACAACGCAACCCCCAGCTTCTGGCAGGAGCCCAACAAATACCTGCAGAATGAATGGCTCAAAGGACAGGTGGTGAGCATGCAGCCCAGCTACAACAGAGACGACTTCAATCGTTGTAAAGCAGGTTATACAACTGAACGCAGATACCAACATGATTACTGATAGAGATGCGTAACATAAAATATGGTCATGTGATAATCATAACCTGGAAGCAAAACTCCAGATGTTAGGAAGGAAGGAGAAGAACTGGTTAAGGGAGAGGTATGAGACAAAGGGCAATGGCATCTCTGGAACACAAAAGATACTGTTTAGATTTTAGAGAGAATTATAGGTTAATATTTTTTATTTTGAAGGCAACCGCCAGTAGAATTTTAAAGAAAATACATACTACCAAAATCCAGAAGACGAACGCAAAGAAATTACACAAACCTATATAATAGAACTGGAAAACAAAGGAAACAACAAGAAGCATAAAAAATAATAAAATGAGATAGAAGGAAGACCAAATAAATTATTTATAACAATAAATGTAAGTTGCTTAAACTACCCTCTTACCAATACAGAGACTCCCAAACACATTTAAAGCAAAGTAAAAAAAAAAAAAGAAAAAAAGAAGGTGAGCAGAGGTAATTCTGGCAAAAACAAACCTAAAAATGTATTTTTATATCAATATGCAAATAGAAAAAGTCCAGGGAAATACATAAAATGAGGGGAAAAGATTCATTTGATACTGACAAAGGACACAGTCTGTAATGAAGAGAGAACCATCAGGAACCTTAAGTGCCAAAAAATATTATGTTAAAATGGAGAAATTGACTGAAAAAATAATTCTAGGTGATTTTTAATTCATATCTCAGTCTTTCACAGATCAAGTAGGCAAAAAAAGTGCAGACGCTCCAAATCAGAAATGTGACAAATATGTATTGAACTTTAAACAAAATACAACTTCTTCCAGTACCCACCCAAGAGACATCACTTAGAGCCATATTGCAACACACGTGAAAATCAGTAGTAAAAAGTTGTTCATTTTTAAAAATAACTTAATCATTTAAAAATGTTAAGCATACTCCCAAATAACTACTGCATCAATAGTTATTTAATTGCAGACTGTTTTAATAAAGACAGTGAGAACTGTGCTTTAAAACTTGCAGCTATGACCATACCTATGTTCAAAGGAAGGAAAATCCATACCATTTTTAAAGTTCCTTTTATTATGATACGAGGGAAAAAAATGTTGCTAAGTTAACTGAGCAGTCAATCCAAGAAGTTGGAAAGAGAAACAGAACATACTTAAGGAGATGGGAGAAAGGAATTAATAATGATAAAGGCAAAAAGTAATGTGTTAGAATATTTTAAAAGAGAACTGATCAACAAAATCCAATAACTGATTTCTTGAAAAAATAAAATAGACAAACCTCCAGCAAGACTAAACAAGAAAAAAACATTGAAAATACAATTACGGTGCATTTCAAATGAGAAAAGTGTGCTTATTCATAGATAAAGTGGCGATATCGCCCTTCCAGATTTACTCTCTACCCACATGGACCTCATTCTACAAGCTCCTGGCCCTCTGCCTTCCAGCTGGGTTTAGCCAGTCGGGTGTCCCTGAAGTAGGAGGGAGGAAAGGAGAGTGAGGTCAGAGGATTTATTCTCTTGGCACTCTCTGCTGCAGGCTAGCTGTGTGTCCCCAAGCAAGGGTTGCTGCATCTGGTAAGACAGCCCACCTGACTCACCCTTCAGGCCCAGCGGTGGTGATGGCTCTGCCACCGGCTTCCCATTACTGCCCTGACCCTTGTCGGTTCCCTGCACACACACCTGGTTAAATAGGCCCTGTATCAGTAAACACTTCTGGAATAATCTTATGTTGAACTTAATATCCATTTCCTATTGGATCCTTATTGACACATATGCAATGCTAAATTTCTTTAAAATGAAGATTGTTTTCCAGGAAAATGTAGATTAACAAAATTGATTCAGGAAGAAATCAAAACAATATGCCAGTAACCATAAAAGAAACTGAAAATATTAAATTATTACCTACAACTAAATGCCAGGCTTAGACAATGTCAAATGCAAGATCTATTGTGCCTTCTCAATTCTAATAATTATCTACTTTTTTAAATCTTCCCTAGCATTAGGTAGGTGAAGTGGTACATGCCTGAAGCCCCAGCTACCCAGGAGGCTGAGGCAGGAAGACCACTGGAGCCCACAAATTTGAGATGACAGTGAGCTATGATGATCACGCCTGCGAATTAGCCACTGCACTCCAGCCTGGGCAACATAGCCAGACCCCTTCTCTGGAAAAAAAAAAAATCAATCTTCCCAAGTATTAAAAAAAACAGAAATTTTCTCAGATGGTTTTACTAAGTTAACATAAAGTGATATTAAAACCTGATAAAAATAGCTCAAAAAAATAAAACTATAAGCCAAATTTAGTTATTAAAAAAGATGCAAAAATCTCAGCAAATTGAATCTGGCATTATATTATATATAATAATTATATAGTATTTGCATGGTATATATAATATATCTATCATATATAATGACATAATTATATTTTTATATTTTTAAAATTTATAATATGTAAGTTATATACAGAAGAATAGCCAAATAGGATCTGTTTTATGAAGGCAAAAATAGGTCAATATTGGAAAATCTTTTTGTATCAACTTGGTTAGAAAAAGGCAAAAAATAAAATCAAATCCTAAACTTTGTAGTAACCTAGGAATTAAAGGATATTTCTTTGACATAGAACAGAGTATCTAGCTGAAACTATTAATAATATCCAAGATTATGTTTATGGCAAAACATTAGAGACAATCCTACTAAAATTAGGAATAAGATGATTGTGCTTGCTATTAATGTTGTTATTTAACATTGAACTTAAAAGCTCCAATGTAATAAGAAATATGAAAATCGAGGAGAAAAAAATAGCATTATTTGCAAAATTATTATCTACCTGAAAAATAAATTTAATAAATAAAGTGTACTTATAAATCAGTGAAAAAAATGAACACACTAATAGAAAAATGAGCAAAAGATATAATTAAGCAGTTCACAAAGGAAGAAAAACAATGGTCAACCAAAACAAAAGTAAATATTCTGTACTGTACCCATCAAATTTAAATAATTAGTGAGATATTTTGGGTGGGGAGAGAGAGGCACTCTCATACTCAGTTATTCAAAAAGTATACCAATTTATGCACATATAATTCAGCAGTATGTTTTAAAAGCTTTAAAATGTACGTATTCTTTGACCTTGTGATTCTATTTCCAGGAAGTCAAGTAGATATTTAAATAAGAACGGCTGGGGACACAGGGAGCTAGGATTTTGTTTAAGGATGTCCATTGTTATCATGTCAAAAAATGCTAAGGCAACTTACAGTGGTTAATTCGTTGAACACGTTATGATACCTTCATAAAATAAAATATAGCTACAAAAATGATCTTGAAATGCTCATTTTTTAATTGTTTACAATCTATTTTGAGTGGAAAAAAGATCAAGTTTCAAAATTATTTGCAAAGCATTCACCCATTTTTGTTATGTACTATACATTAATTTTTTGTCTAAATGCATAACACGTCAGCATACACAAAATGTTAATAGTGGTTGTCTCTGAACAAAAAAATACGAATGTTTTTTATTTTGTCTTTCTGTATTTTAAATGGGTTTTCGATCTGAAACTGAAGCAGGGAGGCACGTGGTAACGTGAGTGGCCGTGAGTGATTTAAATGCTCCCTTCCCTGTGACTCCGTGTTTGGAGAGCCCAGCTCACTACTGGCTTGGCCATCGTCTGCCGCAGATATGGCATGGCTGGTCTCAGAAATTTGCCATAACCTCAGCTTTCCCAACCAAGAAATAGGAAAAACAATTTTATAACACTTGGCAAATGTTAGACTTAAAAAAGGGGCTGGGCACGGTGGCTCATTCCTGTAATCCTGGCGCTTTGGGAGGCTGAGCCAGGAGGATGACTTGAGCCCAGGAGTTGGAGGCTGCAGTGAGCTATAATCAAGCCACTGCACTCCAGCCTGGGTGACAGCAAGACCTTGTCTGAAAAAGAAAAAAAGAGTGCTATGAAGTTGCCCTGCCCCTCTCTGAAATCAAATCTGAATTTGGTCAAGCTTCTAAATCTAACTACAAATTTACAGAAACAGAGGGAGAGCAGCATGTTCCCAAACCGCACAGAGATCAGACCAGCAAAACCCCAACGAGGAGAACCCTACAGGATGAACAGCCCGGTTTCTACAACACATCCATCACATGAAACAAAAAAGAGAAACTTAAAAGTACCTCGTATCAGCCAATCCCCGCTGTGTCAGCTTATCCGGATTGTTATTCAAACAAACAAAATATTTTGTTAATATACTGGCATTTAAGAGAAATTTGTGAATTTAAACCCTGACTCTATATTAGATATATTTAGAAACTATTAATTTCGCAGGTGTTATAATGATATTTTTATATTTCTTCTAAAGGTCCTATAAGAGATGTGCTGAGCTATTTACAGATGTAACTATAGGATGGGTGGAATTTGCTTTAAAATAATACTGGGGGAGGGGACGTGGCAGGATTGCCTGTGGGTCGACGGTGGGAACCTGGGGGTTTATCATGCTATTCAGTTGACTTTTGTGTATGTTCAAATTTCTCCATAATTAAAAAGGTTTTGTTTTGTTTTGTTTTTTTACAAAAGCAAATAGTGTTCCCATCTTTATGATGAAGCTGATAGACTTGAATTATAAATTTGCAAATAAGAAAATAGGAATCAGGCCAGGCACAGTGGCTCACACTTGTAATCCCAGCACTTTGGGAGGCCGAGGCGGGAGGATCGCTTGAAGACAGGAGTTTGAGACCAGCCTGGGCAATATAGGAGACCTCATCTCTACAAAAAATAGAGCAAGTTAACTGGGGTGTGGTGGCGCATGCCTGTAGTCCCAGCTACTCAGGAGGCTGAGGTGGGAGGATCACTTGAGCCCAGGAGTTGCAGGCTCAGTGAGCTATGATGGTGCCAGTGCACTCTAGCCAGGGTGACAGAGCAAGACCCTGTCTCTAAAAAGATAAAAGAAAATTGGAATCTTTGCCAGTGGGGACGGCAAAAATAAAATGTAAAGGCCCAGTGAAGAGGAAATTCAGCAGCAAAACACTTCATTTCCCCCGAGTCTCAATTTCCTGACATATTAGAAAATCAAGGTAAAAAATTGGGAACGCCATCCTTGGGCCAGGCTTCCTCCCAGCAGAACTTCTTTCCTTTTCTCTGAGCAGCCCTACTTTGCCCAGACTTTTCACGGGAGACCCCGTGGTGACAAAAAGGGCCCCCTTGCAGAGCCGTTACCGGGGTCCTTTGTGTGTGAACTCATTCGACCCCTGCGGCAGCCCTGCTGGACCATGGCTGTTGCTGTGCCCTGTGTGCCTTGGGCACGGTGAGGTCACACAGCCAGAGAGTACAGACCCCACCTCTGCCCGCCCTCCCCGCTTGCACCCGAAACCCAGTCCCCCGACGCCGTCCTTCGCCTCTTCCAACCAGGCGCTGAAGACCTGTGCCCCATCCCCGGCGGTCGTCGAGGTTCTCTTCAACTCCTACCCTCAGCTCCGCGTGTCAGAGTCCTGGAGGGAGGTGATTCCGGAAGAAGTGTTTCAGGTGAGGAAACTGCTGATATCCGGGCAAGTATAAAACATCTGGAGAAGGAAGGAGAAAGGGAAGCTGGGGCGTATTTGCATAGGAGGCTCAATAGTCACCCGTCCGGGAGCCCGTCACTATAGTCAGGATGCTGTCGGCGGCAGGGAGCAGAAAGCTGCCCCATGCCGGCCTGAGGAAGGTCGGGGCTCCCCAGCCGGTGTCCAAAGAAAGGTGGGTGTCGGAGCCCCCCGAATCCATGGTTCTGGCTCCATTTCAGGACGCGCCAGCCTGGTCCTGTGTGTAGCGTCCTCTTCTCCTGCCTCAAGATATGCCCAAGGCAGCTGTGGGCATTACATCTACACACGGCAGAGTCCACGGTGACTGTCCATTAAAAAAGAGTGAGAACACTTTTTTTCAGAAGCCTCTAGAAAAATTTCCCCTCCTATTTCATTGACTGGAAGCATGTGCACGCTACACAACACCAAAGCAATATCATGCACTGACTCCGATGGGCGTGGGCCCGCTCCCGAGCCGAGCCCCTCACTGGCAAAAGGAAGGGCTTGTCACAACTGGGCTAGTGAATCGGGCCATCCCCGCAGCTGCAGGGCTGCTGTGCAAAATTGGGGCAAAACAGGATTCTAGGAGACTCTACCTGTGTTACCTGAAGGGACCCAAAACACAGTTCCCTACAACCTGGCAGGAACCGAGCTTTAGAAAAGTCACAGACCCTTTTGGCAGAGGACAGTTGCTGCAGAATGGTGCTTCTCTCCCCACTGTAGTTCGCTGGGACCAGGTGGCCGTGGGAAGGACGGAGGGTCCAGGCAGTGGCGGGCCAGGAAGGAAATGTGTGTTGGCCCATGTGCACAGACTGTGACCTGCCTGCCTTCCCTTCCAGATGCACGAGCCTTTCTACCAGTCCCTGCTCGCCTTGGCCCACACCCCGCGCTGCCTGCAGCATCTCTGCCGCTGCGCCCTTCGCAGATTGTTTGGCAAAAAGTGCTTTGACCTCATACCCCTGTTACCCTTGCCGAAGTCCCTGCAGAATTATCTACTTTTGGAGCCAGAAGGTGTCTTGCACTGAAAACCAGAACGTGGCGGCCACGGCTCTTGTTCTCATCTCTGCCCGTCTGTGGAGGCTGTGTGCGGAGGAGCGTGCCCTGGGTGTGGACGGACGAGGGTGGGACCCCCATGCCCCCTCGTGCTCCTGTGTGACTGGCGGAAGCACCAACCTCACCGAACTTCAGGTGCACCCGGAGGTGGAATTGGTAATAAAAGCCTTTCCTGCCTCCCAGGTTGCTTGCGAGTGTCCTGTGAAACCGGGACACCAGAGTGCTTGGTCTTGAAAGTGCGTTTGATGGAAGTTAAACTAAAAGGCACAGCAAGGCCTCATCATCACCATCGATAGGCTCTTTGAAACTGCAGCTTTAAGCAAAACAGCTTTACCGTAGGCTAATCGATACAAACCAGAGTTAAGTTTCTACAGCATATTTCTGGTCACAAAGACATCTCACCAAACTTATAAAATAAAGACTCAAAACACTTCTGGTAGTAAACCTTGAAATAAATGTGAGCTACACATGCATTTAAGAAAGACTAATAACAAGTAAAATTATTTGCCCGATTTTCAGTGCATTGGTGACCACGGCCACAGTGGTGGTGGATTAAATCAAGGAATAAATGCTGGCAAAGGGAGCCGTGTTGGAAGCACCTCCTACCACCACACACTCAGAAACAGTTGCAGACAATGCTCTGTCACACTGCAGCACATATTGCCGTGCACTTGGACGGCTATTGTAGGCTTTAGGAATTTTTATTTTACAATAATTTGTATTCATTCATTCATTCATTTTCCAACCCTCTTATCCCACTTCGGGGATGTGGGTGGCTAGAACCTATCCCGGCAGCTCAGGGCACAAGGCAGGAACCGCCCCTGGACAGGATGCCGTCCACCACAGGGCACACTCACGCACACCCACCACTCAGACGGGGACCACGTAGACACCCCAGTCCACCTCACATGCACAGCTTCGGGTGTGGGAGGTACTGGAGAGAGTGCCCCTGGCCAGGAATCAATTTTTATGGTTGTTATAGCCATTTTCAGGGACCTTAACAACTTCAGTGTCCTTAAGGCTCATAACATGGCTTTACTGTTACCAGCTTTTTAAAAATTTCTGCAGAAACACTTTCGGGGAAGCAGATTCATTGGCTGACTCAGGAATCGATCTCTACGACAAGGATTCGCTTCACCCCACTCCACTGAGTCAACACCATACGAAATACGGTATCCAGACCTCCAGCCTAGCGCTCTGGGTCCACATGGACCCAGGTGCACAAGTCACATCGCAATAAGCTTAACCTCCTAAGATGTCAGGAGTCCTTTACCCTGCCCCCAGCTTCTCAGGAACGTGACATCATGGCTGCAAGAGAATTAGTAAGAAGCAAGTTGACACTAGAAATCAGTTCTGAGTCACCGGGGTTCCGGTGGCTGTTGGGATGTGCTGAATGCTGCTCCTGAATTAGGGCCATGACTATGGGATAAAAATGACTGGTGTGGTCGTTTGGGCCTATCGTAATCATCAAACGAGATGGAATTCATTCGCATTTCTGTAGAATTGACTGCTAGCAATGTGCTTTGTGAAGGCAAAAAATAAAATAACTGCCACAAAATGTATTGTTTCAGTGACTGTGCCTAGCTGTGCTCTGTGCTACAGGTGTTAGGAAGTCCCTAAATTGAGGGACTCAGACAGTTCCACACGGATAAGACAGAAAGAGAAAGGCAAGGCGGAGGAGAGGAATGAGAAGACAGGACAGAGGGGAGGGCGGGGGGGGGGGTCGGCTAGCAGAGACGAAGGTCTGAAAAAGCATTCCATTTCGGGACTGGAATCCTCCCAGCTTACTTCTTTTCCAGTGAACAAAATACATCCTGGTATTTTTTTTTTTTATTAACGCATCTAAAAATGTTTTCCTTTTGTACACAGTTCACATTGAACGTCATTTTTCTCATCGAGTATATTACATAAACTCGACTAAGGCCTAAATCGTTTTCTTTCATTTCAAATTTAGTTTTTAATGGTGCATGCATGTGGCTCAAAATTCAGAAGGTAACAAAAGAGTGAATTAGGCTCATATCTGCTGTTTCTACTTTTAAAGCAGAATATTTTCCCCCCAGTTTTATTGAACATCTTTGATTATTACTTGTCGTCTGACCAACAGAGAATTCAAAAATACACACGTGAGGTTCTCCACCAACAGTGGTCCTGGGAAGGTTGGCCCCTGTCCATACGAGCCATCCGTGGGACAGGATGAAATGGTCACAGCTGGAGTGCCCAATCCACAGCCCACGGGCAGTTAGTACACGGACCAGGCACTGTGTGACGTGTTATGTTTAAAAATCTGAACCCAGCATTGGGCCTGTCTTTTTGGTGTTTTTGTGTTGGTTTAATTTTAAATTACTTGATAATTATTGATTCAGCATGGTTTGAAGAAAATCAAAGCCAGCGATACTTTTAAGTCTGAGGAGCATTTGCTAATCCCAATAACTGTTTATAATTGTCAATTTCCAAATCTCTAATGACCTTTTAGACACATGCTGATGGGGCAGGCTGTTGAACTTTTGCAAAGAGCACTTAACCTTCTACAGAAATGGTGTAAAATACAGGCTTGCAGAATGAGCCGGTCCCACTCCCCAGCCTCCTGTCCACATGGAGCATCTGAGAAGTAGTTCAATCACTACAGTTTCGAATGCTATTATCTTGCCAAGTGCTTTTCATCTTTTAAGGGCTGCCTAAGGACCAAGTGGTACACCAGGAGTATTGTATCTTTCGTTCCATCATTTCAAGGATAAATTATTCTTTAGCCAGATTTTCTGTGTGTAGCTGGGATATTCAGAGGCCCCAAAGTTTTAACTATGATCAATATTCCATTTTATTACTGGGATTTAAGTATATTCTGGGAGCATCAAAATTCTTTTCAAACTCCAGGATTTGTCTTGAAATTGTTAACATCTTCCTATGTTAAAACAAAAATGAATTTAATAAAATTGCGCATCTAGAGCCCTGTGGAATATTGCAGAAGTACTGAAATTCATTTTCATGGATTCCTGCAGGTGGCGCCATAAGCAAACGGTCTTAACCTCGCCCACCAACCTGCTCTCCCCAGAATTAAAAGAGAAAGAAAACAGGAAGAAAGATTTTAGCTCAAATGATAAAGGGAAGGAGAGCATAGGAAAACTACAGATTCGTCAAGTATCATACAGAATTGTGCTGCCATCATAAAAAATTCAGTAATTAAAATATTGATTATGGAGTTGCCTGCTTGCTTTGTATTAAATATGTGCATTTTATAGGCAATGTGTTTATAAATAAATATAATTTTCAGTTGACTCTTTTATGATGCCATAATGACAGCCCAAACCTCATTTGTGTGTTAAACGTGTTCTTTAGCAAAATTATACACTTACCATTGCAATGTAACTAGCTGGGTTTTCAGCCTGCATCTAATCTTCCGGAATGGTATTTCTGCAGTCCTAACACTCTTGACTTAATCACTCCAATAAAAAGAGTAGATTTCTTTGTAATGCAATTTGTAAGCAATAAACATGATTGAAAATGCAGTATGTGCTGTCGACTATGTTTAATGCAGGGTTTTAATTTGGTGTGTAATTATTCATTTGGTAGACACTTTTTCCATTCACATTTCTTTTCCCTGCTCTTAAGAAAGTTGGTAAGTTTGGAGAACGTTGGAAAAACAGGGTTTCCGTGTATTTGATGAAAGCCGGAGTTTGATACAGATGTTATGGCAAGAGAACATTTTTTTTTATCTGCTAAAGACAGGAGGTCACATTAACTCGTAATACAGACACATAAAAATGTGATTATGGGTTCTAAACAGAACGCAGTAGGCTCCTAGTTAACACAATGAGATTTCTAGGAAGTGATGCATAAATTCTTCAAAAATGACACATTTCTCACGTTCCATTCCAATTAAATTACTGAGGCAGCTAACAGCGATGAGCGCAAAGTACGGGGATGAAATGAGGGTTTTCTTCTTGTAACTGTATCTGTGAAAGTGTATTTTTATGAGAAGCAGTTAATATTAAGCTATTATTTTTCAACTGTACTGGAAGGGATGTCTTGAGCCTTTCTTGTCGTCTCCCCGGAAGAGCCTCCTCCTTTGTTTCTTGGGTTTGCTAATAGGAGGAAAGGATTGCTCCGCTGGGTACCGCCCCCACCGGGTCTTTGGAGAGAAAGGGACCAGCCCAGAAGGGGTCCCCGGAGTCAGTCCCCTAACCCGGCCCCATCGCTGCCCGGAGGCCCGCGGCCCCGCGACTCCAGGGCCCGAGGCGCTCGGCCCGCTCCCCGCGGCGCGGGACGGGGGCGGGAGACGTGGCGCTCGCACCCGCTTGCGACCCGCGAACACGCGGGCCGGCCTCCGCGCCCAGCTCGGGCCCCGGGGTTCCGAGCGCCCCGCGGCTGCCCGGGGGTTCAGGCAGCGCGGGGGTCGTGGGGGGGCTTCTGCGCGCAGCCTGTGGAGCCCCCGCCGCGCGGGCCTGGGGCCGGTCCGGCCCACCCTCCCCGGCCCGGCTCCCGGGGCGATGCGGGCTCGGGGCGGTTCCGGGAAGGAGGCCGGAGGAGCGCGGGGCGCCGCAGCGGGGCGGGGAGGGGGGCGTCGGAAGACAAAAGGATGCGAGGCTTTAAATTCAAGATGTTTTGAAAGCCTCGCGCTGGGGTTTGAAAGGCGCTCGGAGGACGGCGGCGGAGCGATCCCAATCAGAAATGCGATTTGAAGTCCTAATGAACTTGATTGCGTGAACATTTATAATCCCCCATGGCCCTAAATGAAATCAGATACAATCAGAGGATCCAGGGAAGGGAGTGTTTACAGCCGACGCCGGGCGGCCGCGGGACGGGGCGATGCGGCCCCGGTATTGATGTCGAAAATGATGGATAACGCGGGAACGGCAAATATACTATTTGTCTAATGGCTCGGCAATTAAATTCCCCTGTAAATGACCCATGCCTCATTTCATCCTAATCTATGGAATTTTGATTGAATTCGTCAGCTCTAATTGAAAAATACTGCACTTTAATGTCTGCATTGCAGTTTCAGGACGAGAGCGGTTTTAATGAGACAGTGCCCCCCTGACCCGGGAATACTTGAGACTTTTATTCGGAATTTAAAGCCAGAAGATTGCTCAACTGAGCCCTGCGATTTACTCTCCTGTACCCACGTCCATCCATCTCCGGACGCGATTTAATAAACGCACTTGAGGATAAATGCGCCCCCAACCCTCGCGCTGATGCGGCACCCCAGGCGCGCCCCTCCTAGGGGAGGCGGGGGCCGGGGCGGCGGGGGCGGGGCGCGCTCAGCGGAGGGCCTGCCCCTTCCGGAGTGCAGGTGGCCTGCCCCTCTGCCCACCTGGCCCCCGGCACTAGCGCGGGCGCCGGCTTCCGCTTTCCCAAGGCCAAACCTAGGAGCCCTCCCTGGAGGAGGAGATCGGGGTGCCTGCGACCCGCGCACCTGGAGAAGAAACTCCCGCACCCCGAGGTGGGGCCGGCCCCTGACGCGCTTTATATGCAAATGGCGAGGCGAAGCAATCCCTGAGAAATTAGCTACTTGCTGAAGCATATTTACTAGATTGAAATGAGTTAAAGAGAAACATTTTAAGTCGTGCGAAGGAGATAATTGGGCCGCATTAAAGCTGGGGATGTTTGCTCCTTTCAAAAAAAAAAAACTGAGGGAGGAGGGGAGCAGTAGATGCACGCGTGGAAACCAAGCCGCGGCTGGTCAGAGGCTGGGAATCTGGGGGTGCGCAGGACGGGTCCCCACAGGGATCCCGGCGCGGAGCCCCTCTTGGAGGACCTTGATGGGGAGCCCTCGGGTCCCGCCTCGGCGGGCCAGGTCCCTCCCGCGGCCTGCAGGGGGCGCCCTCAAGCCAGGGTCCTGGGGCGAGACGGGCAGCGTGGGGGGAGGGGTAGGTCAGCCCTAGGTCCTTGGCCAGCAGCTCGGGTCCACCCGACCCCCCCCGCTTCGCGCCCCACATCCTCCCCGTGTCCAAATATCAGAAGGTGGGGGTAGCCCTGGGGAGACGGGGGTGGGGGGAGGCGAGAGGCCAAAGTGCGCAGGCGGCCTAGTGTCTGCCCACAGAAGGAATGCATTTGAGGTTTAACTCACGGAGTTTGCAGATCTCTCATTTAAGATAATCTGAAATGACATAAAACCCTGGGAAAGCAGGGCCCTGGCCCTAGCGATGCTCGCCTTGGTGATGAGCCGGACAGCAGAGGTCTCTCCCAGGCCGGGACGGTCTCCGCGCCCCATTCCCCCTGCGCCCACCCAGGAGCAGCGCCTGGGACCTCTCTCTCCCCGGAGGGCCGTCGTGCGCTGTTAAACGCCACACTGCACAGCGTTCCGTGCGGTGGCCTGTGCTTCAGTCTCTGAATGTCCGACAGCCTTGTGCTCCGAGGCTGCCCGCAAACCGATGCTCCCATTCTGCGCGCACAGGCTTCCGCCCGGAGCCGGCCCGCGCGCCCGCTCCGGGCCAGGTGCCTGGCCAAGGCGGCTGCGCCACCCGGTTCAGTCCCCACAACAACCCGAGACCTAAGCGCCTGTTAATTATCCGGTTTTATCGAGGAGGTCGGGCCGCTGATGGGCGGCAGCTGGGATTCCCGCCCATTGAGCAGATGGAACCGCCGAGGTCCGCGTGCGCACAGCTGTGCGCCCAGGGCCCTGGGTCCAGATGTCAGAGGGCTTCCCATCTATCGCTTCCACGACCTGCTCAGAGTGAGTCAGATCCAGGAGAACCTTACATAGATTCTATAGGAAGCTTAGGTGGGTTCCCCAAGATCACGTCCAAAATCTGATCGTTTTCTTACACCTTGTCCAATCAGGGAGGTCTGATATGTTTTTTCCCCATCGTTTTTGACAAAGGCTTGTCTTGTGGCCTGGCCGTTAAAAATGAAGATAAATTGGGAATCTTATTCTAGTGCAACTATAGGCGTGAAAAAGACAGATGTCTCAGCCCTTCTGATCCCTGGCGAGGGGGAGTCCCTATCCATCTACTCCCCGAATCGCAGAGCCCCGCAGGCTCTAACACAGATGCCGTTACTTACGTGGTCTGTAGGGGCGCTCTAGTTTCTGAGCCTTGGGCACACCCATGGGAATTTTCAGGCTAATAATTCAGAAATTGTGAGGCCTTAAATAAAACCATTTCTTGTCATTCCCTCATTAATTCACTAAAATGTATAATACTTATTTGAGTGCTGCCTACAGATATGAAATAACCTTGTTAGATGATTAAAAATATGTAAAATTTGGCTTTCGAAAAAAATTATTCGGTTCATTACATTTTAAAGTATAAATTTCCAAATAACTTACAATATACAGAATGAACTGAATTTGAAGCTTTTTTGGTTAGAATAAAGTTAAACTTTAAGAACTCTCTCATATCTTAAGGTTTCTGGGATTTTCTTCATTTTGTTTGTTTGTTTTTTGCTGTTTAACTAGGTCTGCAAGAAACTTGAGAACAGGGGAAAATTTATAATAGCCAAGAGATGATTAGGAACATCACAGTAACAATTATATTCTAAAATACTCAACTTCTAAAAATACACAGGAGGGAAGAAGGAGGTTAGGTATATAGGGGAGGCAGAAAGTCTCCAAACTCAATGAATGCATCAAATTTGGTCACATGATACCCAATCGCTCTCATTTTCTGAGCCATTATGATCAACTTTTGCTCTGTCTAAAGCTTTGAGTTCATTATTGCCACAAACTTCAGGGACCAGGTTTGTCTGGGTGGAGACAAGCCAGATTACCTCTGACTTTGGTTTATTTCCAGCAGAGACTGGTTTTTCTCACATGCCCAGAAGGAGAGCTGGAAGGCAGAAGTCCTGGAAGAGAGGCCCGTTCACAAAGTGCCCACCTCTGTCCTGCTACCCAGCCCATCGCTGCCAGCTATGGCTGCTCTGCTGTGTCCTGGTCAGAATAGGCATCCCACACCCACTGGAGCCCCCAGAACCAGCCCCCTCTCCCCCCACCTCTCTTCTGGTGTCAATGGCTGTGTCTCCTGCAGGTAGCAATTGCTTGAGTGTGGCCGGCCTCAGTGTGTGGGTGTAAAGGAACCGCAGGGAAATGACATACAGTCCTCCTGAATGACTTCCCCCTGCAGGGGTGTTTTAAAGTCACTGTGCAGAATAAATACCAGACAGCAAAGTATGAACACCTTTTCTTTAACTCTGTGTTCATCATTTGGAAAAAGAAAAACACTCCCTCAACACACACACACACACACACACACACACACACACACACACAGATAACATGCCCCATGCAAAATGTTTTCATTTCCTACAAAACCAGAAGTGTCCCCTAGGAATGTGTAAGAGACAGCATGCTGAAATTTTCTGGATTCTTTCCATTGTGACTCACAACTACTCTTTCCCCTACTCCTTGGCTTCCCATTTAATTTACATATGCTCTAGCAGGTTGGCCACTAGCTGAAAACACCTTGGGATCTTAGGATTTGTTTGCTCCTGGTTGCTTTTTTTGAAGTTTGGAACTTCAGGCCACACCCATAGGGAGATGCAATTGTTTGCCGCAAAGTCATGCAAATTGAGTCCTCTGTATTTTTTTCAGATGACGAATGGAAGAAACTCAAAATGTTCTTCTGTTTCAAAGGCCTAGGAGGTCACCATTCCCAATTATTTCTGCAGTCACCACCTGGAAGGGGCTATATACTTAAGGAACCTGAGGCAGTAGGAACAATCGCAGATCTAAAAACAAAGAGGCTGTCCTTCCTATTCAGCCACTGCCATTCTCAGGCAGTGGCAGGGAGTGATCAGGACAGTGGATGTGTATGATTGAACCATGGAACTGTTTTGGACGCCCCAGCATTTCTCAAGCCTCCCTGAAAGGAACTGGTTCAGCCTGGTGTGGGACCATGATCTACGTCCCACCCTTGGAGCCCAGGGTAAGCGAGGGTTCCAACAGCATAGAGGGGGTGGAGGAGTTGAATCCTGTGGCCAGTCTTGACTGACTGTCCTCTTTGGCTCTGGTTCTTGGTGGCTTTCAAGCCCCTCAAACCAGAGTAAGGATCTACCCTGAGGTTTTCCTCCACTGTGGAAATGTGCATGCCTTGGGTGGTTTCAGAGTAAGCACTCTTCTTTTTCTCTGATTCTGCTCCAAGTGAAGTGTTCCTGGTTTACTTTTTAAAGGGGACCGGCATCTGTTGCTACCTTCATTTTCTTGTTAACACAATGGACACACACCCCCATCAGCACATACTCCCCTCCTGCTCTCTCCTGGGACAAGTCCATCACTTACAGTGACTTCCCTAAGGAGCTCTCTCTGATAGTCATAGGAGTCCTTTGGGGCAACCTCAATGGGGCCAGGATGATCAGTTCCCAACATCCCTACTCTGGAGTTTTCCAGATGAGCTTATTTCTGAGTGAATTTTTTACAATGACCTTTCCGTGGAAATTTCACCTGGAGCATATGTTAGGACACGCAGAGGCCTTTCCAATTCTCCTCCCCCATTTAGCCAACATCTCTCCTTTCTACTCATACCCAAAGCCCTGCCCCTGTCTTGTGCCATGCTTTCTGGGTCACTTTTTCTTATCAGACAGGGCAATAACCAAAGGAAATGCGGGCCCTGTTTTGCAGATATTTTTGGAGGAAGGAGAAACCGGTTCTCACTAACAGCCATCGCTGCTTCTCATTTGGTCCCCAAAGAAGTTAAAGTTGGAGGGGTACCCGTGATGTGGTGGCTGTTGACCAACACCCTCTTGCTCCCTCCAGCAAAGTTTCTAAAGGGTTAAATGGATGCTCTCAAGGCAAGCCAAGTCCTCTCAAAAAGATGCCTCTGCAGGGGGTAGTGCCATCAGAGGGAGCAGCTGAGGCCCTGGTTTGGGGCATCCAAGGGTTACCAAGAGGCTCCAGTCTCCAGGGAAGAGCACCCAGGCCCTTGGCCTGCCGTCAGCAGACAGCACAGTCTCCTGGTGAGAAGTGAAGTTCCATCGGGCCACAGCTGGGCCCTGGCCATCCTTACTGGCCTGCCCTTCTTCCTCCAGCATGCACTGGACGCTGCTGTGTCTGGCGGAGCTCATCAGGACGTGCCCACCGGCTTCCAGGATAAGGCAGGCTGGATGCGGCGGTGTCACGGTGCAGGCCCCGGCTCTCCAGGAGGGCTGGAGCCGGTGCGGCAGTCCCCAAGGCCCCCAGCCCAGGCCAGTGCACCCCCTAACCCCTCTGTGCCCTCTGCCAGCTTCTCAGGTCGAAGTTCAAGCGGCCCGGGATTAGCATCTCTGTGAAGTCCCGCAAACAATGCCTGCTGTGCGGGAGATGAAAGCGGGGCGCCGGGTGGTAGGGCTTGTTTGAAGTCTGTGAAAGGTGGGGACTCAGAGTCCTAGGGAGCACGTGGAAGGAGACAAGGCCAGGTGAGAAGCGCCCTGCGGCCCGCGTCTCCCTCCCCAACACCCCAGGAGCTGGTGTTCGCCCACGGGACGGGACAGGCCCTTCCAGACCCCAGCCAGAGCCAGACCAGGGCAGGACAGGAGTGAACGCCGCTTCTGCAGCTCCCCCAGGACTGAGCCCTTGCTGCCTCCCCTCGCCCCTACCCCAGGCCTCCGCACACACAACTGCAGCCCTTGGGCCTCAGCCCCCAGCCGCCTCCGCCTAGTGCCCCTCCTCCCAGGCTGGGAGCCCTGGGGCGTGCGCCACACGCTGGTGCTCCCGGGGAGACTCGCGGCGAGCGTGGGGCTTCGTGGGCGAAGGCTCTGAGCCATACTTTACCCCCTGGTCTCGAACTCCCCAGCCTCAACCGTTAGGGCTGCTCAGAAAAAGAACTAGGACCCCCGCACGAGTCCTCGGACATCTGGACCCCCACCTGGGGAGCCGAGCCGCGTGGGGTGCAGGGGAACCCCGGGCTCCAAGCGCGCGCCTGGGTGCACCGCGGGCCACGGCGCCCAGGGCTCCGGGGTTGTGCAGGAGGCCACCCCCACCCTCCGGTCTCTGGACGCCATGAGAGATCGCCTCGCGGGCCACGGGGCTGTGGCTCCGTCTGTTCCCTGGCGCGGGAATGGAGAGGAGTGGAGTGGAGCGGGCGGCGCAGGTGCGAAGGGTCACATTTCCTGGCCTTCAGGACTTCGGAGAACACTTTCCAACTCCCGGGAGGAAATGCAAAAAAAAAAAAAAAGCGGTCCCTCCCCTTCACATTTTTGGTTTGTGGTTGTTTTGTTTCTGCTTTGAGGGTGGGGGACAAAAAGCAAACTTTCTACATAAGAATGTCGCGGCACACACAGTCCCGCAAAGTGTTTCTTCTTCAGGACGCTTTAGAAAAACCCCCTGTCCTGCTCTCTGCATGGTCAAGGAGCAGAATAATGAAAGCAAAGACTTTTATTTTATAAACCACTTGATCTTTGCTTGGGAAACTCTATTAATTGAATGGGTTTGCCTTTTTTGCCAGTCCCCTTTATCATTATTTATGGGCTTTAAATTGTTTAAAGTTCCCTTGACGTTCAATTTACAAGTTTGGGGACTTTTTTTGTTCTGCCTTTTGTCCTGGAGAAAGACATCGTGTTGGAAGTGCTTTGAAAAGCCAAACATGAGAGGTTGGCAATGAAAGGGAAGCGGGCGAGATCCCTTTTAATTCCGTCCTGTTGGTGAATGGCTCTTTTACATAATTGCAGGAGCTATTTCAAAGCCAGCCAAGGGCTGACTTCACTTAGAACCACATGGAGTCTATTTTGGGCTTTCAGATTTAAAAAAAAAAAAAAAAAAAAAGCTGAATAAAATAGTTTAAAAAGATGAGGCTTCAATGCTTTTTGCTACTTGCAAATTGGTGTGTCTGATGGGGAATTTTACACAAGCACCCCTTTGTAAGTGCGTCTTGGGCTCGAGAGGAGTGTTCTGGGTTAGCTGGGTGTGAATCCCAATTGTCCTTCCACAGATAAAACCCATCCCAGGTTATTTCCCAACTATTGCCAGAAGCAAGAGCTGCAGCAATGTCCGAATGATCGGGACACTCAAAATCCCTGTAAATAAAAACAACCCAGTTACCCGAGAAACCAGCCTGTCGCCTGGAACTGGGCGGCTGGCGCGGGTACCAGGCCTGCGAGGCCCGCAGGTTTCCCGCGTCCACCAAGATCCAAGACCCGAAGCGCCCACACCGCCCCCTCTCCACGACCACCCGCGACCTCGACCCTGGCGGCGGCAGCGAAGCGCTGGGTTGGCGGTGTTTTCTCCCCGGGCTGGGCTTGGCAGGCTAACGCAAGTTTGCTGCATGAATATTCATTTACTTGTGTGTTTCCTCTTTTACACTGAGCCTTCATACACCTGCATACAAACGCTGACTGGGACAGCCCCGAAGCCTGGAGCCAACTTAATTACCATCACTTTACTGAGTGTCTGAGGTTTTAAGTGGCTTAATATGATCCTGACACTAACTTGGCACCTGTCAAGTAAAGTGCCCAGGGGCTGAGCTATCTTCATTCGGGTGGGAGGTTCCCGGGGCGGGAAAAAGTTCTCGAAGTTAACTGGAGTTGGAGGACCCAGCTCCACCTTTGGGCGCCCCCTCCATTTTTCCTAATCGGAGGGGGAGGGGTCTCAAAGCAAACTTGCAAAGATCTGTGCCCGGCGGTTTTCCCGCGCAGCCTGGGCCGAGCTGAGTCACAGAGGACGCTGCAGTTTGAGGCAGTTCCGAGCTAAGCAGGTATGAGTCTGGAGGATGGATAAGCCATGCACCTGCCCATAAATCTCCCCAAGGAGCCGAGGAAAAACTCTAAAGGCTTTTATTATCCGCAGTCCCCATGCTCTGAACGCTTTGCAGGTAGCTGAGGTGCCCCGAATGAATCTTGTTAATCACGCCAAAACACAAGGATCCTTTTACGACGCGACCAGTCGTTTTCTAAGCAGTTAAGCATTAGATGAGAAAGTATTACTACACTGCATTCGAGAAAAAAGCACACTAGTAAATAAAATTCATATTGATGAGAATTATCTGAACTCACTAATAAAAGAAGATTAGTATTATAACCTCTGCAGTCAATACTTTCCACCGCAATTTATGGATGCAAATAATATGCCATCAAATTATTTCAAGTGTAGCCATAATTCAACGGACCTAAATCTTCTTGCTGAACTTTAAATGTTGAATTATCACCAAAATAATCAAAGGAATCCCTGTCTCTCACAGGGTAATCAGTTTTTAGAACAATATTTTTGCGGCAAAATAGCAAAGTGGACGGCAAACTCGCCTGGGTGAAATGAGTAACAGCTTACACAGGCGTGCCAGCGGCCGGCGGCGAAGGGACCGGCTGCAGCAGCGTAAATCAAGGAAGGAGTCGAGCGTTTTTTTCCTTAGTATTCAAAAAACAAGGTAATGGTACCCCAGACTGTGTTACTGTAACTATCTCATGATGGGAGGGAGTATTTATTATGCTCATAAAGAAATCAGCCTTTTGCCCTGGTCTTCGATTTTTTTTTCCTTTTCTTTTTCTTCTTTTGTGGAAGTAGAGGAAGGAGGGAAAAAGCTTGAGGACCCCACAGACACCTCCTCCCCCGTGGATTCCAAGGGGAATTCACTTCCCTCGCACCGCCTGAGCCACCTCGGGGTCTGGGCGTGCAGTGTGCGGAGGCAGTTCAGGCAGCGTCCTAATGAATTCCTTTCAAACCGCCTGCTGCCGGAGCTATCTATTACTGCGGCCTGGAGTGGGGAAACGCGCTCGAGACGTCTTTGTCCGGGTGGTGCTGGAGAGCAGGGAGGAGGCGAGGAGGAGGGGGCGGAGGAGGGGAGAGTGGCTGGCGGAGGGGCCAGAGAGTTTTCTCAAAGTCCCGGGCGCCGAGGACGCACCCTCCCCTCTTTCCTCTAGGGCCCGCTGCGGGGGCAGTGGGTCTCCCGCCAGACTCCAGGCTGAGGAGATGGTCGGGGATTAAGACGTCCCCCGGGGGTCCTAGGTTAGAGTGAGAGAAAGAGGAAGAACGAGAAAGAAGAGCTTTAAAGAATCGGGTCGATAAATTCATAAAGATCGATTTATCTTTATCTCCCAATTAAATGTGCTTGTAAGTGATACATAACACACGTCCAACACGGGCCAACTCCCCAACCACTAGCTCCTCGGCGTGAGCTGATTTTTAATGACCGAGGTAACAATGCCCTCTCTCCTCCCGGCCCGGTGCTGTCGGCTGTTCAGGGCCGACATCTAGACCCGGGAAGTTGAAACCCAGGCCCTGGAGGCGCGTGGAAGCCCCGCGGGCGCTGGTGCGCTTTGCATGGTCTGTCCTTGCCAAGACACGATTCCATTTTTAAAGGGTACACAAGAGCTGAAAGTTTTTGTTTTAACATGCGGGAGCGGTCCGGGGTCCCTAGTTCCCCCCACCCCCATCCCCTTACTCTCAAATTTCGGGGTCTTTACCATAGTCGAGAACAGGGGAACATCTTGAGGGAATCGGCTCCATCCTGCAGTCAGCAAAGGGGAACCCGCGAGCCCTCGAGTCCTCGCGCTGGAAACCGGGCGGCGGCGCCTGGGTGAGCACTCCCTCCGTTCCCAACGTGCTTAATTAGCGCCTATTTACAAAACGCAGCTTTTATTTGAGCAAACATCATAAAGCTTTCATCAGGATAATCTCACGTTATACAATCTGGAGGCACAGCAACTCCCCCTTTCCTCCCCGAGGATGGAGCAGATAAAGGACTCTCTTTATTATCATAATTATCGTGGTTGTTATTTTGGTGCGCGCTGGCAAAGTGCGTAAATAGGTGTGATGATTAAGAATGTCATGAAAAATGAGAGACGGGATCGCTCACGGGAGAGCCCAGCTCGGGATGGGGGAACCACCAGCCTCCCCGCCCCACCGGGAACACAGGGGCGCAGCGAGCAACCGGCGGGTTCCCCGCGGCGGGCAGGGGCAGCCAGCTCCCAGCCGTCGCCCTGGGGGCAGGTCTGGAGGAGCAGGACTCTGCCCCCAACTCCGGGAATCCCGCCCGGACCCCCGGCGGAGCTGGAGCACCCAGCGCTAGCGTGAGCCGGGCGGGTCTCTTCCATTGCAAATACTAGGAAAGAATAAAACACCTCCGGCCCAGCCGCGGGGGTGCAAGCCCGGGAAGCTGCCCTTCGAGGTAGCCTCCGCAACGCGGCTAGGCCCCGGGGTCTGGGCCTCGGAGGTGACAACTGCCCCTCTGAACTTTGCGCGGCGCGAGCCCGGCGCTCCGGCTCCGGCTCCCCGGCCCGCGCGCTCCGGCGGTGGCGCCCGCAGCCCGCTAGCGGCCAGCTCGGGTGGAGGGGCGGGGCTCCGCTTTCGCCCCGCCCCCGCCCGGGCAGCCAATGGGCAGCGGCGCCCAGCCCCACGTGAGGCGAGCCCGGCCGGGCAGCAGGCAAAATGTGAATGAGAAAGAGGAGCGCGATTTAAAGGTGCTGGCGGCGCCCGCCGGAGACAAGTGCGCCGGCTTCGCGCGCTCCCCAGCGGCCTGCGGTGGGCAACGGACGGCGGGACAGACAAACGGACGCACGGACCGCTGCTAGCCGGGGCCGAGGGCCGCAGACGCGAAGCGCACGGGCTCCGACGGGCAGGCGGCGGGCGGCGGCTCCAGCGAGCCCGCGGGGCCCGGGCGCCCTCTCCTCTCCGGGGCGCACAGCCTCTCCTCGCGCTGCGCCCGCACCCGCGCCCGCCAGGCATGCAGTGAGCCCAGGACTGAGGGGCGGCGGCGCGTGCTCTCCGGGTCCCGCGCGGCCCCTGCCCGACGCTCCTGGAGGTGCTCCCGGCGTCCGGCGGGCTTCCCGGCGGCGGCGCGGGGACTTTTCGCCTCTCGCTGGCCTCTCCCGAGCGCGTCTATGAGCGCAGCGTTCCCGCCGTCGCTGATGATGATGCAGCGCCCGCTGGGGAGTAGCACCGCCTTCAGCATAGACTCGCTGATCGGCAGCCCGCCGCAGCCGAGCCCCGGCCATTTCGTCTACACCGGCTACCCCATGTTCATGCCCTACCGGCCGGTGGTGCTGCCGCCGCCGCCGCCGCCGCCGCCCGCGCTGCCTCAGGCCGCGCTGCAGCCCGCGCTGCCGCCCGCGCACCCACACCACCAGATCCCCAGCCTGCCCACTGGCTTCTGCTCCAGCCTGGCGCAGGGCATGGCGCTCACCTCTACGCTCATGGCTACGCTGCCCAGCGGCTTCTCCGCGTCGCCCCAGCACCAGGAGGCGGCCGCCGCCCGCAAGTTCGCGCCGCAGCCGCTGCCGGGCGGCGGCAACTTCGACAAGGCGGAGGCGCTGCAAGCTGACGCCGAGGATGGCAAAGGCTTCCTGGCCAAGGAGGGCTCGCTGCTCGCCTTCTCCGCGGCCGAGGCTGTGCAGGCGTCGCTTGGTGAGTCGGCGGCGCGCGCAGCCCGGACGCGGGGCGGGAGGGGGCGGGGGCGGGCCAGCTCCGGGTTCCCGCGGGAGCCCAGGGTGCGAGGCCGCGCCCCCGCCAGACCCCCGCCAGAGCAGCGGGAGGACGCGGCCCGGCTGCGCCGAGGGGCCTCCGGGCACATTTAGAGCCACGCAACAAGCGGGGTCTCCGGGGGAGCATTTAGCGCCCCCGGAACAGCTGCTGCTCGGGACCGCATATCAGTGTGGCAGTGCGTTTGGCGGAGTCCACCTCTCCCCCTTAGCTGTGACCTGGGCTGTCCCGGGTAAGTTGCAGCCTTCAGGGCAGGAGCGCCCAGACTTACTAAACCTCTTCGCCACTGGGCTTGCAGCTTGCCCGGGAGAACTGGATTCCTGGGAGGCGGTGTGTCTGCCTGTGTGTTGGGGTATCTGGTGGTATCTTACAAGGCTACGGAACACTCCCCCCGACACTTTGACTAACATTGTCTGCCTTAAAAAAAAGATGCGCTCTGGCATCTGCATGTCCCTAAGCCCCCACTCCTGCTGCGATGAAATTTAGATGCACTAAATTTTCACTGTGGGGGGGCAGGATGTATCGTGAACCCCCATCCTCGTCCTCACCCAGCCTTCACCTCGGGGATAAAGGGGATGCTATCTTGGGCCTCACGCCTCCTGCTACTTCCCCTTAAGCTCTCGAGGCAGGGAGGGTGCGGAGGAGGCCTGGCAGCCCCTTGAGTGATGGTTCTGGGCAAAGGGCCGTCGCCTGAGTTGCCTTCTCTCCTTTGAGCTTTCTCACGCTCTCCCCACCCCGCCTCTGCTCCTCAAAGGCCAGGAAATCACAATGTGTTAATGTCATAGAAAGACAATCCGCCAAGGGAGGGATGGGGGGCGGAATGCCCAAGCGATGGTGGGAAGAGTAAAGGAAGGCCAGTGTGCGAAATGTAATAAAACGCCGTTTGGTTTTGCTTTCAGTCGGGGCTGTCCGAGGGCAAGGGAAAGACGAGTCAAAGGTGGAAGACGACCCGAAAGGCAAGGAGGAGAGCTTCTCGCTGGAGAGCGATGTGGACTACAGCTCGGATGACAATCTGACTGGGCAGGCGGCTCACAAGGAGGAAGACCCTGGCCACGTGCTAGAGGAGACCCCGCCAAGCGGCAGCGCCGCGGGCAGCACCACGTCCACGGGCAAGAACCGGCGGCGGCGGACTGCCTTCACCAGCGAGCAGCTACTGGAGTTGGAGAAGGAGTTCCACTGCAAAAAGTACCTCTCCCTGACCGAGCGCTCGCAGATCGCCCATGCCCTCAAACTCAGTGAGGTGCAAGTGAAAATCTGGTTCCAGAACCGACGGGCCAAGTGGAAACGGGTGAAGGCGGGCAATGCCAATTCCAAGACAGGGGAGCCCTCCCGGAACCCTAAGATCGTCGTCCCCATCCCCGTGCACGTCAGCAGGTTCGCTATTAGAAGTCAGCATCAGCAGCTGGAGCAGGCCCGACCCTGAGGGCCCAGGAAAGGCCCAGGCCGGCACCTACCTGCAGAAGCCCCAGCACCCAAGGGAACCCGTGGTGGACTCTACTGTGTTTGAAGCAAAACTCAAAGTCACACCCCCACTGTGGACATCCTAAGAAAATTGAGAATATATTCATTAAACAGGCTTAAAAGACTGCATTTGAAGGGGCTACAGCCACACCGGAAACACACTAAATATTTATTATACTATCCTACTTTGTACATAGATATCTATATAGACTGGATATCAGCTGCAGTATTTTGAAAGTTATAGGACCAAATTACCCAGTGATATTCTCCACTCACATTCCAGAAGAAAACAAAACGTCCGCTGTAATCTGCCTCGGTTAGCAGCCTCCTTTCCATACTTTTCCAAAGGTAAACATAAAACACAAGAACAAACACTGGGGTTTAAACTTATTTTTGTTTCTATTCTGGCTTTTTGAGTTGACTGAAAAGCAGACACTGTTGGGCAGCCTGGAAATTTGCTTTGCTTTGCTTTGGTTTTGCCTGGCTTTTTCCCCTGGGGTTGCGTATCCTATCTGAGCCATGTCTGAAGCACGTCTCTGTTGTGTTTAATTTATTTCAATGTAGCTTATTTTCTTATAAGTTATGACATTTAAACAATTTCGGTCTTGTGAATAATAAAAAGAGAGGGGGGAAAAAAAGAGACCAATCCCTGGGCCTCATAAGTGTGTCCAGAACTTGATCGTCCTGGGGGCACTGCCAGGGTGTGGCGGGCAACTGGTCTGAGACCAGTGCTGGATAAACATCCCCTGGCCAGGTCTCCAGGCTGGCTGGACTTGGGCCACACAGCACCTACCAGGTTTTCAATAGGAGGGCAAGATCTCCAGTAGGGTTATGAATTTAAGAAAACCTAATTTTCACCTTAGAAATCTAACATGTTCCCCTTTTGCACAGCCTAATCAGTACCTACTAGGCTGGCAAACTTCGGCGGGAGGAGGCGGCGTGTGCCCAGAGGAGGGAACGCGCGTGCGGGTATTGGTGGGTTTGCACAAACTCCTGGTGCTCGAAATCGACTACAGGCAGGGAGGGAACGCCTTTCCTTGTAATATGCCTGACCCGAAAAGAAGCGGAGCTCGTTCGCCGGCAGAGCCGAGGGTCTGTAAATCAGGCTGCAGGCGTTATCTTCCGACAGGGGCAGAAACCCAGCAAGCCCAGCCGGGCTTCCCGGGAGCACTCGGCGCGGAGGCGGAGGCGAGCGGGAGCGCCAACAAGCCCGGCACCTCCCCCTCCGGGCGGGGTCGGAGGGGGGCGGGACCCGACCACCGCCCCACCCCAAGGGCGCCGAGACAGTTTGCACCACAAAGGGGAGAGGGGAGAGGGCGAGGGCGAATTGAGTGTGGGTCCGCAGGGTCCTGAGAGCTGGGCGCCTCGGCGCGCGGGAGGGGCGTGCCCGGATCCCCAAGCCCGCTCCTGCCACACCCCGGCGCGCCCCCAGACTCGCCGCTGCTTTCTCGACCCCGAAGCCCCTGCCCAACGCTAGCAACCCGGCCCACCGGAGGCGGCGGTGGACAGGCCCGGGGTCCCCTGGGCGTAGAGCTGGCGAACGAGGGTGATCGTGGTGCCATAGCCCCTGTGGCCACCAAACCAGCAGCCCGAAGAGCGAGAGAAGCCGGGGGCTTCCGAGCGAAGGGAGAGGAGGCCGGGAGCAGGCTGCGAAGCAGTCGCGTCGGCCCTCGGCGCGGTTCTCAGCCCAGTAAGGGGAAACGCGTCGCCATGGGTCGATACTAATATTGACTTAATTTTTTGCCGCCTACAGCCTGTCACCTCCCTGCAGCAGAGGGGCCTGGGGACTGAGACCTTCGCCCAAACTTGAGACGCAGGGTGAAGGCTGGGAGCGACCAAGTCACCCTTTCCCGCCGCGTTCCCAACATTTCCAGTGGCGGAAAATGGCCCAGGCTTGGTTTTCAAACACAATAAAACGGAGCGGCCGCTCCTCCGAAGGCCCCAGCAGGCTCTGCGGGACGCGGAGAGCTGCAGCAGCTCGTTGCGGTCCCCGACCCGGCTCCCTGCAGCCCGGGAAAGAACCGGATTGTGCCCTGCCCCGGCGCCTGGTCTGCAAGGCCCGGCCGCTCCCCCGATCCCGCCCGCCGGCGCGCGCAGGCGCTGGTCCCCGGTGGGCGCCATCTGCTCCGGGCAGGTCCCCACTGGCCACACCGCGCCGCCTGGGCATTCGAGCCCCGCGGGGACGCCGTTCTCCCACTGCCCCCTACACCGAGCCAGTGTGCCCCCCCGAGCCGCATGTGCGCCCCCGGCTGGAACTGTGGCCGGTGGCGCGGAGTTGGGCCAGAGAACATGGGTAGCTGTGGCCTCCTGCCCCGTCCTTAGCATTGAGAGCCGGGCACTCCCGCAGATCCTGGAGTGGCCTCCATATGCCCTTCCACCATAATAGGTGTAACCCCTACCCGTCTTCTCCAAAAGCCGTGGCAGGGATGAGGGGCGCAGAGGGCCCCGAAGCCTTGGCTACACAAACCCCGCGGGCAAGCGAAGCTCCCCGGAATGGGAGGCCGCCTTCAGGGAGCCTCACTCCCTGACCGAGCTCCCGGGGTCTCTGCAGCCCGGCGGTCCTTGCCCTTGGGAAGCACGAGGAGAGGACCAGGGCTCCTCAGCCTGGCGGACGCGGCGCCACCACCGGCCCTCCTGCCCTCTGGGGGCGCTGAGCCCCTTCCTCCCCAGCCCCTGAGCGCCCGGGCTCCCTGAGAGCCCGGTGGGGAGGCCGAGGCCCGGGAGACAGGCCGAGGGAAGGAAGATAAACAAGCGGCGCTTGATGGCCGCTGTCATCATGGCCGTCATCATGGCTTTCATTTGGCTGCCTAATGAGTCACATCACAGGCAGAGAGAAAAATTGTCAATCGCCCGGGCCCTAATGAATTTTTTTGCAAATTGTAATCAAGCCAGGCCGTCTCAGCTGGCTGATTAATGAGACCCACGAGGCTCGGCCAGCACCTCAGCTTTTTATTCCATCCCATCCTCCCTGCACTAAATTAACAGCAACTTGTCTGAGCTTCAAATTAACTCCCAATGATTAATTCTGATGGGGGGGCCTGAAGAATAGCTTGTTCTAATAGGCTCTGGCCTGAGATGCTGTTGGAAATTAATACACTTCCCCTTTGGCTGCCGGCTTTAATCCAAGGTTGGGTTTTGACATCACTATATTTGTTGTTACAATAAATTCCACTTACATCTGCAGATCAAATAATTACGCCGGGGAGCACCTCGGACCTGTGCCCCCAGCCATTTGCTGGGACGCCTCAGGGCTGCCTGTACCCCACATCCACCAACCAAAGCAGAGGTCCACAGGAACAGCCACCTGACCCAGCGACCCCCGCCCCTCACTCCCCAGATAGCCAGGTGCCTGCCCCACCCCTTTGGAGAATTGAGGGTACTTTGAAAATCCACAGCCAACTACATGTTCTTGGGCCAGGGCCCCCTTTAGCTTGGTCCTGGGCCTCAAGCAATCTCCTCTTCCAGCTCCTTGCAGAGGCTGGGGGTACCCTGGGAGCAGCCTGGACCACCCGCACTGGGGCCTTCTCCAACCACAACCTGCACTGGAATTTTTGAGACTTGGTGCATGCTTGCAAACCCAACCTTCACCTCCCCGTCTTCAGCCCCCGGGGGCGGTTCTTTTGCAGGCACTTTTTCAGCTAAATGTGTGTATGTGTGTGTGTGGGGGGGTGCCTCCAGACCTTTCAAGCCTTGGTGTGCCCTGGAGGCCCATCCCGACACTGTGGCTCTCTGCTACATACCTGATGCAAGCACCTGCATTCCAGGGCACCCTTTCTCTTAGGGTCAGCGCCCACCCAGTCTTGTTTCTGTTTGTTTGAGCTTAATTGGCTTAATCATTTCAGCTGCTTCTGGCAAGCCTCACACAGGGCTTCTAAGTCTGCTCCCTGAGCCTGTCCCAGGCAGAGCCGCATGCTGTCCCCTTTGGCAGGGGCTTCCAGATGCCCTGAAAGCCTGGAGGGACATTCTGGCTCCCCAGGCACAGATTCAGTCACCACCTAGTTCTCGCCTCAGGGCCTTCCTAGCTCCCTGGGGCTGTTCAAAGTGACTGGAGCCCAGGGCGGGGGGCGGGGGGGTGTCGGCAGCCCTGGCAGCAAAGCCATCCTCAGTGGCCTCCCCTTTTGCCTGCTGGACTTGGGCTACAGCAGAGTGGCCCGCCTGCACCCAGCCACAGCCTCCCCAGGAAGGAAACTCCAGTGTACACACACCTATTTCTGTCCCTGTAGACCCTAGACTTTTCCCAGCCTTGGGCACACAGCCAGAGCAGATGGCCTGCTCCAACCTTCTCTCGCACTGGGGCTACCCAGACAGCTCCAGGATAGCACAGCCTCCTTCGGCCAGCTCAGGGCCTGCAGGAGCCAAGCTCTGGGGTCTTAGGGGGAGCATCCGCCTGGGGTCCACAGGGACCGGCTGGAGAAAGGGAGGTGGCATTATTCTTCATTTCAGGCCCTCATGGTGTAAACAGAAGAAATATGATCTTGCTAACCCAACACGAATGCAAATCATACCGTCAGAGTAATAAAGCACCTGAAACCCCAACACACAAAAGCAACACCATATGTATGAAGACAACCTGCATAAATTATAAATTACATCATAAAAATTGATTGCCTATTTGAACAGTTCAGAAGTGGGACCTAAGCTGACTTTCGCCCTCCTTGGCTTTGGGAAAAGGTCAGGCAGTGCATTCCCCTCCACAGGTCACGGACTGCAGTCGCCGGGTCCAGAGTCTCCCGTCCACGCCGCGGTGGGGCCTGGTTGGTGCCCGGCCGGAGGCAGAGGGCGCACTTAGAGCCGCAGCACACTGCTGGCTCCGCAGTCGGTAGGGGTGCGAGGGGAGGCCCACCTTGGACGCGGTGCGAGAACACATGCTTATTGGGCTAGGGCGCCAATGTCGCCGGGGCGCTCGGCCCAGCTCTCACACCCAGAGAGGCCGCCCCTTGACCCAGGCCCCTCGGGGAAGTCCTGGTACTGCTGCCCCAGAAGCCGCTCCGATTTCGTAGCCTGGACTCAAAGGTCCCTGTGAGCGCCTCGCTCCCCCGGGGTTGGCCCACTGATGCGCAGGGGTGTGAGTGCGCGTGCGCGCGGGCGTGATACAGCTAGTGCCTGCGCGCGCGTGGGCACGTGGTGCTGGTGCCTGTGGCTGTGCGATTCCCTCACGTCTAACCCCGCTTTGCCCGGTTTCTTCGCGTTGCTGCATCCCAACAGCCCACAGTTCCACCCCACTGGAGGAGCGAAAACGCATCCCGAGGCACCCAGTAAACTTGAGACCCCACTGTGCACCCGAGTCTGCTCCTCCGGACCCCCCACTCGTCGTGTATCCCTGCTACTTCGGGGAGCCCGCCCCCATTCTTTCCCCACTGGGTAGGGGCCCCAGTCTGGTCTCTGGCCCCCGCGCCCATCCTGCAGTCCACGCTCCCACCACACTGAGCTCTCCCCAGCACCTCCAACCTCTGCGGCACGGAGCACCCCGCTCTCTGGTCTCCAGGACGACCCCGCCTGCAGCCCGCATTGTGCCCCCCACCTTTGAGCTCTGCCTGAGTTTGGCCTCTGGGCTTCTCCGGCTCCCCACCCCCCGCAGCCCACCATCAACACCCTGGCCTTCACCTCGAGGCTCCCCCACACCCACGCGCGTCCATGACTCCTGGTCTGCCCCCCAGTCCACCCGCTTCGCCGTCGCAATCCGGCACACCCTCCCTACCCTCTCTGGAACAGGCACCCGCCCCGGAGCTGCGCGACTGGCTGGGCTGGGAAGAGGAAACCCGAGGCCAGGAAATATCCGAGGAGGCCGCCAGCCCACGAAGAGTCCCAATCCTGCCCTGACCGTTGCGCGCCCCGCGGGCCGAGGGTGGGGTGGGGGGGGGAGAGAGAGAGGGAGAGAGAGAGACACAGAGACAGAGACAGAGAGACAGAGAGAGAGAGAGAGAGAGAGAGAGAGGGAGAGAGAGGCAGCACGCACCGCGGGCCTGGCGGCTCCGAGCTCGAGGGCCGCAAGGAGTAGGTGGGACGGTGGCCCATCCGGTGCGAGCTTGCTCCAGGTAATACTTGGGGCCTAAGCCCCACATTGGGGGCCCCGCCCTTGAGGGCGCGCCCACGCCCGAGAGCTGCGGCCTGGCTGCGCCAAGGCAAAAGCCTGGGGCAAGGCCCTGCCTGGGAGGCGGACGTCACGCCAGGCGCCCACCCCCCCAAGCCTTCATCTCTTTATTTCCCCAGCCACTGGACCCCTCGAGGCCTTTGTCATGCTGGTGAGTTTCTATGTGACCTCGAGTCGTCTTAAAGGGCCCGGCCCCCCAGCTGGGGCCCCGCGGCCTCCCGAATGACAATGGCCAAAATGGGATTACACCGACCTGATCCTATTAAGCCTGCCCACCAGCGGCTGGCCCCCCAGGCCCCGGCCTGGCCGACTCCCACCCCGTCCCCTCCCATTGCCCCTCTCCCCGCCCCCACCCGACTTCTGCGGATGCACCTGGCTCGGCGGGGACCGGCTGAGAGCTGAACGCCATGGGTGTTTGGAAGTGGCCGCCTGACCCCAGGAAGGGAGCGTGGCCCAGGCTCTGAATTACAAAAACCGAGCCTGGCCAGGACCAGGGAGGAAAAAAGGGCGGGGCGGTCCCCACAGGGATGGGCCTCCAAGCTCGCAGAGGTGGGTGCGGTGGGGACTGTCAGAAACCGTGCTTGGTGGTCCTGCCAGTAGGCTTCCAAGGCGGCTCTCCCACCAGCCCAGCTAGGCAGCTGGGGCCTGGGGTGCTAACAAAATCAGGAGAGGGGCGTCCATGTTCCCAGCACGTGGCCTGCCCACTCTTACTGCACAGCCCCAGGAGGCGAGGGTGAGGCTCCCTTTCTGCAGATGTGGCAGCCAGAACTGGGCAGGGGACTTGGGCAGAGTCCCACTTCCAGCGGTGATCGTGGAGAGGGGCCTGGATCCCTCCAAAGCCTGACCTCACCCCCTCCACAAGCCTCAGGCTCTGACACCAAGGCCACAGGAACTAAATTCTTCCCCAGGTTCGGGGGCCAGGAAGGGAGGGGAGACAGAAGCCTGCGGTGGGAAAAGGTGAGACAGAGCTTTGCACACCCTTGCTGGTCGATATGAGATGGGGGTGGGGGGGTGCAGCTACTTGAACCTTGTTTCAAGTTTTCCTTTTTTCTTCTCCTCTTAGCAGAGTCCATCATCTCGATTTGAAAGTGGGTAGATCTTGCAGGAGAGGGAGCACGGCAGTGTCAAGAGGCTGAAGGAGGAGTCTGATCCTGACAGCGATCCCCTTAGCTAGCCTTGACCAGACCACCTCACTCCCCCGACCTTTGCTGCTCCACCTAATGAATGAGCACAGGGGGCCACCATCGGAGATGGCTTGGTTTCTGTGGAAGTTAATGATGCAACGTAGATGAAGTGGATAATAAGATCAGAGCCACCAGAGCAGCCTGCTCAGGGCCCAGGTGCACAGCTTTGGACTTAGGTCACCTGAGTTCTCATCCTTGGGCCACTGACTCTCTGAGCCTCAGTTTCCCCATCAGCACCAGCTGGGCTAGTGCAAGCAAAGGGTGCTGTGCAGAGGTGGGCACACAGTGAGTGTCCATCGAGATTAGCCACTGTTTCCATCACTAGTCACACACAAGGGCCGGCTCCTCTGCAGAAGGCTGAGCAGAGACAAGGGCTCCGAGGCAGTTCCTCCCCTGCAGCTCTGTCTTGGTTAGAGTTTGCTGTAGTTCAGGTTCTTTGACGAGAACTGAGAACCGTTCCGCCTGTCCAAACCAGGTTTGTCTTGCCACATTTTAAGGCCATGTCATTCAATTCCATCCTTTGTCCGGGGTCAGTAGCACCCTCTTCACTCACTTGGCAAAGAGGTTTCAAGTCCTGCAGTGCCACCCTCAGCCTTCAAGGAGCCTGAGGTCTGTGGGAGGAGGCGGCCGTGTGGGCCAGTGACCATGGTGCCAAGAGTGGCCTCAGTAGGATGGCTGCTTAGCTCTTTAACCCATGAAGACCATCTCAACTCAGTTTTCCCCCCTAAAACTAAATGGCCTCAGTCATCCTTATGTTCTAGCTTATCAGTCCAACTTTGATATCCTAGACCATAGGCAAGGGTCCCCGGGGCCGGCGTGGTGTCGGGCAGGGATCAGGCTCTGTCTCAGTCTTTGACCCCACCTGGCAGGGGCGGTCTCGATGTATGTGTACATTATGAGTAATGGAGTGTCCCCTTTCAGAAAGGCGTTTATCATTCCTAATATTTGCACGATTCCTCCTTCGCTCAGACTCACCCATCTCCCTGCAGAGCTACTGGTGGGACTATTTAGAAGGCTGGCAGAAGCCCAAGCATTGTAAAAACTAAAACGAGAATCTAAACCCCGTGTTGTCACCATCCTCAGCCAAAGAATCTCTGAGCTGGGCGAGATCCAACCAGACTAATCACTTGGTTTTTCAGTAACACAGGGCCCTGTGCCACCTGGATCCAGAAAGCCAGCCTTAATGTGACTATTCAGAACATTTCTAGTACCAAAGCAATCGTTTCACATACATGTTCTGTGATTATTGCTTCTGAGCTTCAGATTATTGATCATTTAAATATGTTTATCAATAGTTTTGAAGCAAATTTCCATTTTCTGTGACCACAGCTGGAATTTTTCCCCCAACAATTTTCATATTTCAGCATTTTGAAAGCTATAAATTGCCAGAAAAGAATGATAATCGCCCATCTTTAAATGAGAAATTGTTAATTTGGGATTTATAAAGGACTTTCTCTAATGAATAGTAGTGAAGACAGATTTGTCTTCCCGCCTCATTTTGCAAAGTCACATTTATAAAGTCAGGAGGTTTCCATCCTTCCCTCTAATTACTCTCCCGCCAGAAGGCAGTTCTGCAGTGAACTAGAGGCCTTGGGGACACGATGGGTGGACTGTGGCAGGGCCCTTGGTCCCAAGAGGCTGGTGGCCACACAGCTGCTCAGGGACTGTCTTCTGGTTACCCCACACCACCCACAGGCAAGGCTGTGGGCGCTGGCACATGGCGATCCTTTGTGGTGTGGGACTGCCCATGAATGCCAGAGGGACACCCCAGTCATGTGACAGCCAAAAGTACCCCCGAGGACAGCAGAATTGTCGCCCGTTGAGTGTCCTCTGCTGGCACTGTGCTAGGCATTGGGATACAACCGGTGCCTGTGTGCAGTACATGCCCTCAAGTGCTCAGAGCCAAAGGGGAAGACCAGTAGCTCCAACGTGGGGAGACCATTGTGCCCAGAGGTTCATGGCAAGGGCCTCGTCCCCAGCCAATCTGTGGTAGGCAAAACTCCACAAATTTGTGGAAAAAGAAGAATCCTTATTTGGGAAAACTGGCTAATTGGGGGAAAAGATAGAACAGCTCTTTACCTCCCACCTTGCCACAGATCAATTACAGATGGATTAAAGTGTTCAATGTATAAAAGGAAATCTCCAAAGCTATGAAAGAGGATTAGCTGATTAATTATCTGCTGAGTGGAGAGGACACAAGGAAAGAACAGCAAGACCATCTACATAAAAAATGGAAGCTTCTGTTCATTAAAAAGATAAAAAACAAAGATATAAGGAACAATTGGGGAAAATACTCATCAGAAACATGGCAAGTGGATCAGTATGTCTCCACATAAAGAGCTGGAATAAAAGGGAAGGAAAGTCAGGACAGGGCATGAGGTGGACAATTCTTGAAGGTGAAAAGCAAGCGCATCGATTCCACACATATTTATTGGGCACTCACTGCTGGCCAGACACTGTTCTGGGCTTGGGGACGGAGCTCGCACTCTGTCGAGTGAGACGGACACTGAACTGCCCACACGTGGTAGGTAATGTAACGCCGGGTATTGGGAACGCAGGCATGTGATGGGCGGAGAACAAGGCAGGGCGAGGGGGTGGGGAGTGGGAGCTGCTATTTTCGATGGGGAGGTCGGGGACCACCTTGCTGGGAAGGTGGCTGTGGGGCAACTCCCTGAAAGAATGAGAGGAGCAGGACCTGCACATGTCTGGGGAAGAACGCTGTAGGCAGGGGGACAGTGAGACCAATGTGACTGGAGCATACTGGGCAAGGAGGAGAGTGAAGGGATGATGAGCTCACAGAGGTGGCCAGGCACTTGACCATGGAGAGGCTTGGAGGCTCTGGGAAGAATTCTGAATTTTATTTCAAGCAATACAGGAAGCCACTGGAGGGATTAGAGCAGAGGCGTGCATTAAAAAAAAATTGTTAATAAACATATGCAATTGTTCAAACTCAAAGCGATACAAATTAAAACCAAAATGAAGTGCCGAGCATTTTGTAAGAGCAGACAGCGACACGGCACAGTTAGATGGACACTCATCCGTGGCTGGAGGAAGTACGTCTGGTCGGTGAGTATTCATTGAGCAACCACCATGAGCCAGGCGATCTTTGAGGGGCTGGGGAGACAGCAGCCAACAAGAGAGACAAGGGATCTGTGTTCAGGAGGTAGGGCAAAAATGTGCTCTCGGTCTATTTTATATTTGTTAAACAATAATCAATAGACTTTACTGTCAAAACCAGAAACAGTCTGGTGTTTTGTTTACAACAAATTGATCACGACCAGTCACGGATTTCTTTGTTCTTTCTCCACTTTCACTCCCACTGCTTCACTTGACTAGCATTAAAAAAAAAGGTATAGGAAAACTACTATTACTGCTATTATTCAGCATTGTAACTAGAGGTCCTAATCAAAGAAATATGATAAGAAAAATAAATAAGAGGCATAGGATGAAGAAGGAAAAAATAAAACCATATTAATGAAAGATACACTTAAAAACAACAAAAATATAAGGTACTTAAGAAAAATTATAACACTTCTTTCAGAGATATTAAAGAACATAAGACATCATAATTGTGGATAGGAAGATTTAATGTCATAAGCAAATCATTTATTCCCCAAGTGGCTTATATGATTCCTTAAGATTCTAATCAAAACGCTATGAGGATTTTTTAAGGACTTGGCTTAAGAATAGCTTTGAAATACATGAAGAGAAAGATAAGATGATGAACATATAACGTATACCATATGAAGCCTTATAAAGTTCTGGTAATTAAGAAATTGTAGTATTGACACACATTAGGCAAATCGAACAATGAAACAGAAGGGAAAGCCCAATACATGTACTCCATGCATCTATAGAAATTAGATTTATGATAGTTTTCAATAAATATTGTTGAGGCAGTGTATTATCTCCCTAGGAAAAAAAAATGAAACTGGATGCTTTCCTCACACCTATTTGTAAATTAATTAAAATAGATTAAAGACATCAATGTAAAAGACAAAATTGCTTAAACTTTAGAAAAAAACATAGAATATATTTTTCAGGGAGAGGATTTGTTGCAGGAGGTAAAAGCACCTTTCTTCACATGAGAGCATAAAGAAAAGAAGCCACAAACTAGAAGAAAATCTTCACAAGAAATTGGTATAAAGAATGATAAAAGAACTACTACTATGGACAAAGGAACAGATTAATCAGCAGAAAATAGGAAAAAATAAACAGGCATTTCATAGAGGAGGAAACATGATTGCTCGTTGGCAAGTACACTTATGAGTATACGCTTGACTGCATTTGTAATTAGGGAAATTCAAATTAAAGCCACAATGAGATACCATTTGCCATCCATCAGATTGGCAAAGATTAAAAAGTCTGACAATGCCAAGTGATGGCAAAGTGTGGAGCACCGGGAACTCTCACACACAGGTGGTGGGGGTGTAAATCCGCACAACCACGTAAGAAAACAGTTTGTGATATTGTAAGTCAAACACGTGCATATCTGACCGCATTACAAGTGTATTTTAAGTGGGTATTCTGGAACGGTGGCCTCAAATGTGCATGCAATGAATTTCCAAGGAGTTATAAGAATCTGATGGTTTTCAGGGAATCTACTCAGACAAACTTTCAAATGCCCTCTTTTCTACATTTCCCCTTTCCTAAGTCACAATTTTCCTACTTCTGGTCGGGTGCAGTCGCTCATGCCTATAATCCTAGCACTCTGGGAGGCTGAGGCGGGAGGATCGCTTGAGGTGAAGGATCCGAGACCAGCCTGAGCAAGAGTGAGACCCCTTCTCTATTTAAAAAAATGAAAAAAAAATTTTCTCTACTTCCCCTTCCCCACACCCAAATCTTTTCTTTGGTGCAATACTGCAGGTTGTAGAAAATTCTAAGCCGGGCGCGGTGGCTCACGCCTGTAATCCTGGCACTCTGGGAGGCCGAGGCGGGCGGATAGTTCTGAGCTCAGGAGTTCGAGACCAGCCTGAGCAAGAACGAGACCCCGTCTCTACCAAAAATAGAAAGAAATTAATTGGACAGCTAAAAATATATATAGAAAAAATTAGCCGGGCATGGTGGCACATGCCTGTAGTCCCAGCTCCTCGGGAGGCTGAGACAGTAGGATCGCTTGAGCCCAGGAGTTTGAGGTTGCTGTGAGCTAGGCTGACACCATGGCACTCGCCCCAGGCAAGAGAGTGAGACTCTGTCTCAAAAAAAAAAAAAAAGAAAGTTCTAGACTGTCAGACACAGGTACAGTGAGAGATACCAATGTCAGGGTTGAAAAAGTGAATGATTAATGATCACCTCTTAAATCTATTGCAAGTCAGGTAGTTTTCAATGCACCATTCTCAATAACATGGAAGAGGAGCTGATCACGTTATCAGCTGGTATCTCATTAAAAATAATGTTTAATAATTAGAGAAATAAGGTCACAGAAAGTTAAAATAAATTAAAAATTAATATTGTCTACATATTTCTATTGCAGAGAATATGAACTTTAAATGACCTTTAAGGAAACAAATATCAGGATAAAATTTTAGGGGAGAATGGAATGAAAATATGATTTCAAGAAAAAAAATGGAGCAGTGTAAGATTTCTTAGTGTTGAAGAGCCTGCTCATGTAGTTTCAAATAGGATAATATGGGTATGAAATTTTCTATGGTGTTTGTATTCCATTGGACACATTTTTTTTTTTTTTTTTTGAGACAGATTCTCACTCTTTTGCCCAGGCTGTAGTGCTGTGGCATCAGCCTAGCTCACATTAGCCTCAAACTCCTGGGTTTAAGCAATCCTTCTGCCTCAGCCTCCCGAGTAGCTGGGACTGCAGGCATGTGCCACCATGCCCGGCTAATTTTTTCTATATATTTTTAGCTGTCCAATTAATTTCTTTCTATTTTTGGTAGAGACGGGGTCTTGCTCTTGCTCAGGCTGGTCTCAAACTCCTGAGCTCAAACGATCCACTGGCCTCGGCCTCCCAGAGTGCTAGGATTAGAGGCGTGAGCCACCACACTCGGCTGATTTCAGTTTTTAAAAGCTCAGCAATAAGCAAAACTAACATGTTATATTATTTTTTAAAAAGCAAGGGAACAGTTAGCAAAAATTCAAGATAGTAGTTACAGGCTGGGAGCGGTGGCTCACGCCTGTAATCCTAGCACTCTGGGAGGCCGAGTCAGGAGGATCGCTCTAAGTCAGGAATTTGAGACCAGTCTGAGCAAGAGCGAGACACAGTCTCTACTAAAAAATAGAAAGCAATTGGCTGGACAACTAAAAATATATAGAAAAAATTAGCCGGGCATGGTGGCATATGCCTGTAGTCCCAGCTACTCGGGAGGCTGAGGCAGAGGGATTGCCTGGGCCCAGGAGTTTGAGGTTGTTGTGAGCTAGGCTGATGTCACTGCACTCTAGCCAGGGCAACAGAGCGAGACTCTGTCTTAAAAAAAAAAAAAAGATAGTAGTTACCTTTATGGGGAGAAATACCCAGGGGCATTGGTGATTTTCTAGTTCTTAAATGGGATGATGGGTTATTTTGTTATACACTTTTGTAGCTTACATAAATTCCATTCTAACAGCACATTTAATTATTGCCCCAATTTTTATTTAGAAAAATTTCAAACATATAGAAAAACTAAAAGAATAGCATGTAAACATCTGTATACATTTCATCTACATTCCATAGTTGTTAACATTTTATTGTTGTTTGTTGCTGAATCACTGTAAATCCTTCATGCGTCTTCTGAGAATAAAGACATTTGACTATGTTACTCTGAAATCCTCACCCATCTAAGAAACGTAACAGTAATTCTACAATAGCACCTGGTATTCAGTACATATTTGGATTTCCTCAATCGCCTCATATTTTGTAGCTCTTTAAAAAACAGCATTCAATCAAGTTTCATAAATTGCATTTGGTTATTATGAATTTTAGTCTCCCTTATTCCAGAATACCCCTTCCCTTTTTATGACATTGACTTTTTGAAACTGTCGTGAGAGTATTCTCGTGGAATGTCCCCGACAAGATTTGTCGAAGCGTTTTTTCCTTCTTCCAGCCTTTGTGTCTCCTATTGGTGATGCTAAGCTTAATCCCCAGATTCAAGTGCTGAGGGGAAAGACCCCTAAGAAAATACAAATGAGGCATTTTATTGTATAATTTTTATGTAGTCAAATCTGTCCATTTTCCTAAGCTTTTCGCTTTCATATCTTGATGAGGCAAGCCTTCTCCAGTCCAGGATTATAAAAAGAGTCTATATTTTTCTAGTAGTTTTGGTGTGTACATTTTTCTTTTATATATTAGGAATTTATTTTTGCATATGATGGGGTAAGAGTCTAAGTATACCTGTCCCCAAATGGTTGGCCAATTGTCCCTCCCCATTTATTAAATGACTGATTTTTTTCCATTGATACGAAGTGCTACTTTTATCACATTCTAAATTCCCATATATCTATGGCCTATTTTGCAGAACTTAGACATAACTCCGGGCTATCTGTTACTGTGCCAACACCGGAACATTTTCATTTCCACAGTTATTTTGATATCTGGTGTACTGAGTTCCTCCTTATTCTTTGTTTTCAATTTTTTCTTAGCTAATTTTTCACCTTTTCTCTTCCAGATGAGCTCTAGAATCACCTACATGAGTTATTTTGAAAAACCCATTTGGACTTGTGACTGCTAATGCACTGAAATCAGAAGCTATTTTGGGGGAGAAGCAACATCTTCGATAACATAATTTTTTTCTGGGAGAAAGGCTGTCCAGCTTCCTTTGCAATTGTGGCCACTCAACTGGGTTCTGGCGGCAGAACGTAACAGGGGCTTCGGGGCAGCATCTGGCACCCCACGGCTTGACCTCCTCTTCCTCTCTTCCCCAGTGTGCTGGCAGCACCATGTGCCTCGGAGGGCGGTAGGAGTGTCAGGTGTGGGGACCAGGTGTCAGGTCTGTGTTCCCCGGTTCTCGGGTTCCCAGTACTGAAGAACGGTTACTGGTACCGAGTCAACAGGGCAAATGAGCAGACCGAGCAGATGCAAGTAGACAAAGTGTCAAAGTTTATTGCACAAGCACAGTACATTCCAGAGAAGGAATGGGTCAACCCCTGCGAATGGAGGAGACCCCGAGTTTACAGAGTACAGGAAGTACAGTACACTCTCAGAGTCAGCAGAGTGGACTGCTCCAATGAGGAACAGCATCACTCCAGGGTTAGGGTCTGTCCTTTATGCTAATACGCAATAATATGTTAAGCTGGGGGTGGAATATTCATGACTTTTCTGGGAAAAGGGTGGAAAATTCCCAGAACTGGGAACCCTCCCCATTTTTAACCCCGTAAGGCAATTTCCGGGGGTTGCCACGGTATTTGTAAACTGTCATGGCACCGGCGGGTGTGATTTTTACTATGTTAATGAGGGTAGGTCACTTGACGATGCTGTCACCTTACTTGTAGGCATGCTCCAAAGACCCTCTCTTGTGGCCTTGGTCATATCTCCATTTTGTGGTCTTTCTACCTCTTTTTGGTTGGTCAGTCCTTGGAGACCCCCTACCATACCAAACATCTGTCCAGTCCTTAGAAGCCCCCTTGATGTGTCATCCATTCTTTCTTGGAAGCCCCCGCTGGTCAATTTCTTCCTCCTGTTGCAGACAAAGTATCTCCTAGTGTCACCTGCTCCTCAGCGGAAACCCCCTAGACACAGCATCTGTTCCCCTTCTTCCTTGTCCCAACCTAACAGGAGTGAGGGGCGCAGCCTAGTGATGGCAGAGTGCTGGGCTCAAAGGAGCCAAGGTCCCCAAGGACTCCAGGAGCGGGGCCACCACGTCGCCCTGGACAGCAGGCTCCTGAGCTCTGTATGATGAATGAATGAACCTGTGTCTAAACTTCTGTCGTGTTGGAACCACCACTGCTGTTGTGTGTTTCCACGTCCGGCACCCTGTCTGAAATCTGCCTGACAGAGTAATCTATGAGAGGCCCCCACCCCACCCCACCCTCAGCTGCACGGAGAAAGCCATGCACAAAACTGGGATCTCCGGGGACGAGACCGGC